>SJXQ01000125.1:8958-65173 GCA_006408695.1 Aepyceros melampus
GCAGTGCCCACACTAACCACAGCACCAGGACTGCCAGTGTGAGAATTTCCGCCCCGAGCCTGGCCAGACGCCTCCTCAAGGACCCAGCCAGGTCACAAAGCCCTGGTGTCACTTGCTGGCTACTGAACACAGCTGTTTATAATCCACGCAGCCCCCTCCCAGGGCAGCCTGGAAAACCCCTGTAATCTTAAACAGGCTTTGTCCCCAAGCCATTCCTGAGCACCCCCCGCTTCCCTGCCTCGCCACCCTGCCTCAGCAGCAAGGTAGAGACATGATTCAGACCAACCCAGGCAATCCCACCAAAAACAGCTGAGGGCCTGGGGTTGGTAGGGTGGGGGGTTGCTGACCACTGGAGGACTCTGATTCTGAGTTCTGGGGTCTCAGGCCCAGGGGAGGGAGACAAGGAGGGTACTCCTTGGGACCGCTCCAGGCTAGATCAACCCTTTCCCTCTCGGCTTGGAGATTAAAAACGTTAAGTGCCATTCCAGCACTCAGCGCCCAGGAATGTCCCCACACAGCTGTCAGGTTTTGGCTTCCACTTAAAAAGTGTGGGACTGCTGGCTGGCAGACCCACCCCTGCGGTGGTGTCTCGAATGCCAAGAAAGTCCTGGAAATGAATGAATGAAATAGCCACCGTCCCAGCCTGCAACCTCACCCTGAGAGTTACTCAGAGCCTCCACTTAGCAGATCCGGTTGTGTGGGTGAGAGTAATCCCTTCTATTTACATGGCACTTTTTAGTGTCCAGGGCGCTTTCAAGTCCATCAGCGCCTGTGATTCCGGGGACAGCCCTGCACGGCGGCAGAGGGGCTATTCTTAGCGTCTCCGCACCCTGCTGCCCTCATTCCTGCCACATACCTCAGCACAAACACTCCTTGGTCTGCGCTCTCATGACTTGCTCACACTGTGTTACGGTGGGGTGGATGAGGGGCTTAGAATCACACAGACTTGTGTGTGACATTTGGCTCCGCCACTTGCAGATCTTGGGTTGAGGGCCCCCTCTCTCTCGGTCTGTTTTTTCATTGTAAGAGTGGAGCCAAGAGGTCTCTGATCTCACCTGGCTGTGCTCAGAACCAAATAAAATGGAACGCATGTGAAAGTGCCAAGCCCAGGGTCTAGAAGGGGGTCAGGGTTTGATACATTGGGCTTTTGCCTCCCCAGGGAGAATACCAGGGACTTGAAGGCTGTGTGTATGCTCAGTCTATCAGTCATGTCTGACCCTTTTGGGATCCCCCATGGACTGACTGTAGCCCACTGGGCTCCTCTGTCCATGGGATTTCCCAGATAAGAATCCTAGAGCCAGTTGCCATTTCCTACTCCAAGGGATCTTCCCAACCTAGGGCTTGAACCTAGTCTCTAGCATCTCCTGTGTTGGCAGGTGGATTCTTTACCACTGAGTCACCTGGAAAATCGACTTGAAGGCTAGCCCCACACTTTTTTTTTTTTTTCATCCCTTGAGCTTAGCACAGGATTTGGTGCATGGCTGCATTGTTTAAAAACAAGAAGGAGCACAGGTGCTGTGTGAATGAACAGATTCTATTTTATAAGCAAGTAAACAGAAGTGCAAAGGGGCTCTGTGTTCCATCTAATCAGAAACTGGACTTCTGATTCCTTGCTGGGCTGTTCTTCCCACCTTCCATCTCTCAAAACTCCATTGTTCAGTCTTGTTAGTTAATTATATTTCTTCTCCAAACACAGTCTTTGTTCAGACACCTCTCTGTGTCTCCTGGCTTTTTCCCAATGACTTTAACTTTTCAAGGAAATCAAAGAAGCTCTTCTGCACAAGATGGCCAGGAAACCCCAGTATGTGGTATCCACTAGGTCTAAGATATCATGTGCTAATTAGCCCAGCCACTGATACACAGAGTGGGCACCTAGCATGGAGATTTTCTGAGAATTATCTACTAAGATATTGTAAAAGAGAGTTGTTGTTCAGTTGCTAAGTCATGTCTGACTCTCTGTGACCCCATGGACTGCAGCATGCCAGGCTTTCCTGTCCTTCCCTATCTCCCAGAGTCTGCTCAAATCCATGTCCTTTGAGGTGGTATACTATCTAACTATCTCACCCACTGCCGTTCCCTTCTCCTTTTGCCTTCAATCTTTCCCAGCATCAGGGTCTTTTCCAATGAGTTGGTTCTTTGCATCAGGTGGCCAAAGTATTGGAGTTTCAGCTTCAGCATCAGTCCTTCCAATGAATATTCAGGGTTGATTTCCTTTAGGATTGACTGGTTTGATCTCCTAGCTAGTGATACAAAGACTATTTCAGTATGGTTGTTTCTAGGTAAGTGGATGCCAAATTGATGCTTTCAAATTCAACTCCAATTTTGTTAACCTTCAGCTTAGAAACCTCCAGTGTCTTCCTCCACCCTTTAGGATCAACACCTGGTCTCTGAGTCTGTGAGCCGCTCCTGCACTAGGGAAGGTCCATCACTTCTCTCTGCCTTTCTACTCTGGACCACTGGCCTCTATCTAGGCTGTTTTTTTTAATGTCACAATTTCCCCTTGGGCTTAGCTGTTTCATCTCTCATGTTCCCCTTTCCCATGTTAAATTCTCTTACTCCAGATTTTGGCTCAAATACCACCTCCTCCAAGAATCCTTTCCTGACTGTCCAGTCTGACTCAGACTCTTTGGTAATGAGGTGCGTGAAATCATGTTCTTTTCCTTCCAACTGCGTCTATGCACTCTCACGGGTGTCCTTTTGATTGTGGTTCTTTGAGTGACATTTGCTCCTCGAAACTGTCACCTCCTTGGGAACTGAGATTATGCCTGTTTTTCTCACTTTGTGTCCTCGATACTGGGCTCATAGCATATTCTGAGTATCTGTTGAACAGAACTTCACTAACTAGAAGAATGTTGATCTGAATGACTCACAGAGCTGTTCTGTACCCTGGAAGCAGGGTAGAAGTACAGTCCAAGGAGTCATGTTTGCTAGGTTTTTTGAAGCCAGGGAACTTTCACTGAATAACAGTCTCAGAGCTAAAAGAAAATTTAGACATCATCCAGCTTCAAACTCCATCTCTTCACAAACCCACTAGGGCATGTATTCTGCTTGGTAAATGACTTCAGGTTTGCATGGGTTGTTTCTGTGTAAGAGGTCTCCATTAATAGATGTTAGGGTTGCATCACCTGAGAGAGTCCTTTGAGAACTGTGTGAGGACAGATAAAGAGTAAAATTGCCCAGAAGAAATGGATCCACATTCTAGTATAAGCTATTTTAATTCTAATAAACAAGCAGAAATGTACATAAGACATTATAGAAATAAACCAATCTAATTGCTGTGTTTTGGTATTAAGTTTCCATTCCTCCCATCTTGGGGGAGAAGGAGTGAATCTATCCTTGAACCAAGGTCATCTATACAAATGCCTCTCTCTCCTAGTTTGCTCCAGAAACTTCTGTTGCCGTGGAGCCATCCCAGATCTCTGGGATCAGCTGAGACGTGACCAACTGGCCTGATCATGTCTTGCTTTGGGTATAGATACTCTAGGCACCAAAATCTCTCAGTATCTCTCTCACTTGCTTAAAGCTGAGTACCTAAAACATAAAATCGTCCTGCTTAAATTACAAAGGGGTCTGCATGTTCATTTCTGTTACATTTGCAGAACTCCTGTGTTTCATTAATTTCCATATGTCTAGAATCTGGTGCTGGGATATGATTGGGTTTCACTGAATCATTCTCTTTCTGGGTCTAATTTCTGCAAGGAGACCGAGAAACAGGGAAAAATCTTTTTTTTCCTGGGCTCAGAATTGCAGGAGAGTAGCCTTCCTCCAAGGATAGCCCCCTCAGCTGTTTGTGCATGCCCTCAACCACTATAGTCTTCAAAAACAATTATTTTCAGGCTGAATGTAGCCTAGAAGGTACTACTTTTCACATTTCTCTATTTTTTTTTCCTTATTCTTTGCTACACAAGTCCCTTGACAGTGTCCCCGTGTTACAAATACATGCTTACCCCCAGGCTTTGAGTGAATTCGCTGTCTGTTTAATGCCTACTCCATATGGGACAGATTAACACAAAAAGCTTTAGCCTTGTACAACACTCAGATGCTTTCATGTAATGGCTGTGAGGATGGGGGTGGACATGAGCACGTAATGGGTGCATGTACCAAGAACAGAAATCCATTGAGTTCCCCCAGACCAGACGTCTACATTCTCGAGCACTCTCAGCAGCCAATAAATTTGACTTGCACTTTTTTTATTTCATGCATTCTGCTGTTAAAGCAAACCCTTCTTTCTAAACTAAGTATAATTGCAAGATACTATTCCGAGTGCCAAAAACGTCAACTGTAAGTTGCAAACATGGACACATTTAAACAGAACCATATGTTAGATTGAAAGGAAAAATCAGAAAGGAACCAACCATCCTACCTTTTGCTTCAGAGATAAATTGCAGGGAGGCCACCATGTCAGAAAAGAATTATGGAACCAGTGACCGTTAGGCAATACTGTACTCATATATTTTCATCAAAACTTGTTATCAGTGATCTGCGAACACCATCAGCCATATAAAAACCCAGTGCTCTGGAAACAGAAGCATGATTTCAGGGAAGTTTATTCAACATCTAATTAGCTTATTTCATTCGGCACCAAGGTCATTGAATGGAGAGTTAGGAAAGTGGGGTTTTGTTCATGCTCTGTCAACTACCCCTGTGTTATGATGACACTGTGACCTTGGGTGGTGGTCTCTTCTGTCACTCAGAATTATATTCACTGTCTTGATCAGGTCACATGTCACTGGGCACTGTCACCCCTCCCACTAACTTTCCTCCTTGCTTTGGAATATCCTATGAGCTAGGATGCTGATTAAACTCAGGTCCCACATATGACAAAACTGAGGCTCAAGGATTTTAAACGACTTTCCAAAGAGGTAGAGGTAAGAAATTGCAGAATAAAGATTGTGAAATTTATTTTTAAGACTGATTTTTAATTGGGTTGTGAGATAATCTGTTTTTACTTTAATAAGCTCATTCTGCTGTCACTGGCTTATGTGTATCAGGAGAAGTTTGAATTATACCTCTGTTCAACTCATAGTATATTTTTAGAGAAAAACATGAACCGTTTTTTAGATGATCATAGGTAAACTTTAGGAAAAAGTAGTTATACATGCATATGTGTTATGTTTGCTCTGAAAAACATAAAATTAGTTGATCAAAGCCAGGATTTAATGGATATTGTTGTTTCAAATATGTGGTATTTGAAGCTAATACTAAATACTTGAAAAAGTGTAAAACAATGACGTGAGTAATGCCAAATAAACCTTCCAGCTCTAATAATTCAGGAATCAGTGATTTTCCCTTCACTAGAAAGAAAACATATATTTGTTTGCATGTGTGCTCAATCATCACTAGAAATAAAGCATATATTTGTTTGCATGTGTGCTCAGTCATGTCAGATGCTGTGACCCTACAGACTAGACTATGTAGCCTGCCAGGCTCCTCCGTCCATGGGATTTTCCGGGCAAGAGTACTGGAGTGGTTTGCCATTTCCTTCTCCAGGGGATCTTCCCAACCCAGGGTCCAAACCCACGTCTCCTGCATCTTCTGCGCCGCCGGCAGGCAGATTCTTTCCCACTGAGCCATCCTGGAAGTCCATATATATTTTTATGTAACCCAAATGTAGAGTAACTGAATGATGGGAAGGCAGGAAACCACTCATATGTAATTATCAAAAAAATAGTGCGGTGGGGATTAACACTGAGGTTTAGAGAATCTCAAGCAACTTATTTTGTAGAATACACTCATCTTGTCATAGTGACCCTTTCTCTCCATATAAGGATCCTCGGCTGTCACAGAATGGCCTTCAGAACGCGTCTCCCTTCGTCACTGCGCAACTCAGGCCCAAAGTCCGAGTTTGCTTCTCTGGGATGATCTTGAGTTCATGCAGCATCTTTCTCATTGAGGATTAGCTGGTTCTGAGGTACAAAGTTATGATAAAGAGAAGTCAAGAGGAGGTTATTGACAAATATACTACCTTTTCAGGAAAAAGGGGCTTTCTAATCTCTTTTAAAATACCCACATAAATAATGTTGACTCCATTTAATGAAGCGTGCAAACTAATCTTAGTGCAGCTCATAAAAATTAGGTGCTTTAGAGCATTTAAATTGTCTATTAATAACAGGATGAAAATGTTCTCTCTAGCAGGATGTGAATGAGCAGAGGAAGAGTGACTCTGCAGTAAAATAAAGTCCAACCACTCAACATATGGTAGAAAATAGATCCCATCCGCGAGATTCATTTTCTTCACTCAGATTTTTCTCTATCACCACCACGATCATCATCAATTTCTATACATCATCTAACAGTCACCTGTCATCTGTCTATCCATCTTCCTATCTACACACACAGACAGGATCACTACATAATTTGTAGGACCGCAGCACAGAATAAAAAGATTGAATTCTTTTTCAAAAATCATGAGAATTTCCAGGTGGTGACCCCAGAGCATTGAACCAATGGTGGGACCCTGCCGAGGCATGGGCCTGGTGTGACAACGCAGATTACAAACGTGTGAACCCGGCTCTGGATACAGAGGTGCGTTTTATGATCCTCGTTGTTCCTATAAAACTCTGAAAGCTCAAAATCTTAACTTCTTGTGTTTTGGGTCATATTTTATCCCACATGTGTGAATAAATGGTCGAGTCAAAGCATCTTGTGAAAGAAGCAGTCAGAGGAACTCTTCATATATAAAGTCTTTTTTTTTTTTTTGAGTCTAGATTATAGTAGACAAACATTTTTTATACCCAAAGGTCCATGTCCCATTTTTATTTTGCCACAGAACGATGCAAATTGCTTTCTGCTGTTGTTCAGTTGCTCAGTTGTGTCCGACTCTTTGCCACCGTATGGACTGTAACCCACCAGGCTCTTCTGTCCATGGGATTTCCCAGGCAACAATCCTGAAGTGGGTCACCATTTCCTCCTCCAATTGCTTGCTATGTACGATAATAAATGCATTTCACTGAGTTATTTGCCAAAGTGCCTTTGTATTGGCCAATCTGAGATTCTGCATGGTCAGTTTGCCTCCAAACCAGCATAAGTAACTCGAGGCCTCTTTGTTTCTCTGAAACACAAGTGGAGCTACCCATGGGAAGTGGTTAGGAATGCAAACTCATGGACACACAACTAACCAGCCACACTCGTCTGCTGAGGTTCCTCGGGACAATTGACCCTCTCTGGGCCTGGCCACAGTGACTTCAGAGTTCCAGATCTTTCCTTGCTCATACCTACACCACACACTCTGGAGTTCTGGCCTCAGTTTCCAGCTCCTTTTCAGAATTTCTCCACTCTTCTCAATATGAAGTCAACCCAGCTCTGCTTCTAGGTCCTGGTTTCTGACTGAGCTGTGCCCGCAGAAAAGCACTTCTCTGAGGGCAGTAAGATGTGTTTGGTTCTCTTGAACTAATTATCTTATGTTTCTAAAGACCTGAGGTAAAGAATTGGGATGATCCCCCTGGATCTTCTTCTCCAGATTTCCTGGAGGAGGAAATGACAACTCTCTCCAGTACTCTTACCTGGGAAATCCCATGGAGAGAAGAGCCTGATGGACTACAGTCCAGGGGTCACAAAGAGTTGGACACAACTGAGCACGAGCTACTTAAAGAATTGTCTTCAAGATGTTTAGGAAAAGCTAGAGGGTGGGCAAAATCGTTGAAGAGTGTCAAAGGGTATAAGCAGCCAGTTATAAAATGAGCCTGGGAGACATCATGTACAGCATGCTGACGATAGATATTAACACTGTACTTCATACTTGAAAGTTGCTAAGAAAATACATCTTAAAAGTTTTCCTCATGAGAAAAATATCTGTAAATATGATGGTGATGAGTAACTAGAATTTTTGCAGTGACCATTTCTTAGTGTACAAAAATAGCAAATCATTATGTGGACACTTGAAACTGATTTCATGCTATGTGTCAATTATAAATCAACAAAAAAGAGAAAGCAAGTAAAAAGAGAGTTAGGAAAGACAACTAAATGAACAAGCCAAGGTGATAATTGTGTTTACTTGATACCCTGGGCTTAGAGAAGGCTGACCCAATGAGGTGAACACTTTCCAAAGGGCTGACAATGTGGAGTAAGCCTGTCCAGCCTTAGATCATAGAGAAAGGATCATAAAGAGACCTTAGGGGTCACCTTGGAATCTAACCTTTTGGCTTCACATGTGAGGAACCGGGGCTTGGGTAGATTCATCTTTACAGCACACATGCAGGATTGAATTGCCCACAGGATATATTCATAAACATCTCAGCCTGGCCAATCGATGTGTCCATTAAGCCTCAGCCTAATCTTCAAAGCTTCTTCTAATTTCCCCTCAACCTGACTTTCTAACATTCCTGAGCCATATTGAACTAATCATGGTTCTTAATCATAAAAAGCGCATTACTTTCCTTTCATATTTATTCATACTTTTCTTTTTCTAATGTTATTTCTTTTCCTTTATGTCTTCCCAGCCCTGGTTAATTCATTTCCTATTTTCCTTTTGCATTGCAAGTTAGTCTATCCGTATTATTTAAGACTTTTGTTAATAAGTTTTATCTAAATCTACTTTCCATACACTGACTGTGATTTTTATAATGTGCTGTCTGTTAGGCTGGGTCTTAGGCATATAGAGAGGAACACAAAATACTGTCTTCAAGGAATCCAATGTGCAGAAAATTGATATAATTGAAAGGACCTAAACACAATGGCATGGCGGGGTGCAAAGGCGGGTATGCACCAGGGAGGTACAGAGAGAGGTGTTTAACCAAGGCTCAGGACCCCCAGGCAGGCCTCCTGGAGCAGACCAGGCCTGAGTAGAGTTCTACAAGCCACTAGAAATTCTCTAGATCCGACAGTTTGAGTTATATTATCAACAAACAGAAAGAAGAACCCTTAAAGTAATATATTTCAAAATTCATTAATATTCCAAGAATTTATTCTAATACTAGCACAATTCCATGTGATTAATGGTAAGGTACTCTCTATTGCACATGCTTGCAGTTCCTTATTTCCAAAACAAGAAAGAGAGCTTTAAGCAAGCCTATGTTCCCCAGTTAACAACTGAGCAAAGTAACTTGAAAGAAAAAAAATGTGTATTGCCAAATGTAAGCAAGTTGTTCCAAGTGTTCTGTGAATAACCTTCATTGCATTCCATGCACAGGGATCAGCAAGTCACCTTCTCAGGGAAAATCAATACAGTATTAGAAAAATATTAATATTATTACCATTCTTTGGGCTTTGCTGGTGGCTCAGACAGTAAAAAATTGGTCTGTAAGACAGGAGCCCCCAGGTTCCATCCCTGGGTCAGAAAGAGCCCCTGAGAAGGCAATGGCAACCCACTCCAGTATTCTTGCCTGGAGAATCTCATGGGCAGAGGAACCTGATGGGTTACAGTCTATGAGGTTGCAAAAGAGTCAGACACAACTAAGCAACTAACACACACACACACACACACACACACACACTATTGTGTGGTCTTCCCAGGTGGCTCTATGCAGGAGACTGCCTGTCAATGCTGGAGACTCAAAAAATGCAGGTTTGATCCCTGAGTTAGAAAGATCCCCCAGAGAAGGAAATGGCAACCCACTCCAGTATTCTTGCCTGGAGAATCCCATGGACAGAGGAACCTGGTGGGCTACAGTCCATGAGGTTGCAAAAGAGTCAGACAAGATTGAGCGACTAACACTTCATAGACGACTACCTATACCAATTTCTTTTCTTTGACAAGCTTGTGAGGTCAAAGAAAGAGAAGTGATTTTTCACGTATCACCAAGAATCATAAACCCAGAGTCAGAAATAGCCAATTGTCCTAGCATCCACCATGTTACTTTATTCCTCTTCCTGGAACCACACTTTGAAGGTGAAATTCAAGAGCATTATTTAGTCAGTTCAGCTCAGTCTCTCAGTCGTGTGACTCTGTGACCCCATGAACTGCAGTACACCAAGCCTCCTTGTCCATCACCAACTCCCGGAGTTCATCCAAACTCTTGTCCATCAAGTTGGTGATGCCATCCAGCCATCTCATCCTCTGTTGTCCCCTTCTTCTCCTGCCCCCAATCCCTCCCAGCATCAGAGTCTTTTCCAATGAGTCAACTCTTCACATGAGTTGACCATAGTGTTGGAGTTTCAGCTTCAGCATCAGTCCTTCCAAAGAACACCTAGGACTGATCTCCTTTAGAACGGACTGGTTGGATCTCCTTGCAGTCCAAGGGGCTCAAAAGAGTCTTCTCCAGCACCACAGATCAAAAGCATCATTCTTCAGCACTCAGCTTTCTTCACAGTCCAACTTTCACATCCATACATGACCACTGGAAAAACCATTACCTAATGATAATGAACTACTGGACTTCCCTGGCGGCTCAACGGTAAAGAATCCACCTGAAATGCAGAAGACACAGGAGACTTAGGTTCGATCCCTGGGTCAGGAAGATCCACTGGAAGAGGACATGGCAACACTCTCCAGTATTCTTGCCTGGAGAATCCCATGGACAGAGGAGTGTGGTGGGCTTCAGTCCATAGAGTTGCAAAGAGTTGGGAAGCAACTGAGCACAGCACAAAAAATACTCTTAAGGCCAATTAGTGATAAATGTGCCAGTATCTTATGGAAAAACAGAAGCAGCATGTGTTGCCTTTAGTGATCAGGGCAAAAAATAATAGATAAAAGTCTAATATGATCTTTCCATTCATTTAAGGTGAAGAAAGGATATTGTGAAAATTGTGATAAAACATAAATATATGGACAGTGGGAGTGAACTCACTCTGCATAGTTTTGCCAAGCAACCAGAGTGAAAAAATGACGAGTCTGCTCTATTGATTACATGCACATGGGGAAGCATGAGCCAGCTGTTTGCTGTGGTGTGGGAGCAAGGGAGAGATTCAGCAAGGATCTGAAGTCTAATGGAAGCACTCGTGCTGTCTGGATGGCTAATTTGCTGGTATGTTTCAAACATGGCAGGCATGGATTTTCTGAAATGAAGTAGAAATATCATAATAATTCAGCTGGTAGCATTTTTATAAGGCTTTGGAAGGCACTCTCAAGAATTGCTATTTCTTTTCCTCTAAAATCCCTGAAAGGTTATCTTTTCATCAATAGGATACTCATACTTCTTTTTTTTCCAAAGGTCTCTAATGCCTATAGAAGGATTGAAATAACCTAAGTCCAGAAAAATATGCCTTAAAAACCATGGTGACAGTTTTTGGCAGATAACTGACAATTTCCTACATTTGGTTTCCCTCTGATGGTAATTAGTTAACAGTGTCTAACTTGGTTCAACCTTGAGGAGGTCATCAAGACAATGTAGCTCTATTGTCTTTTAATTATTTTAATCATTAAAACATTGTGCTGATACATTCCCATTCTGTGGGAGTTGAAGCTTGTAAACACAGAGAGGGAAGCCAATTTGAAGCTGACAGAGGAAGAGCAGTAAAATTGTTAATTAATTGAACAAACCCTGATGGAGCCCCCACCATGTGCCAGGCTCTGTGCTTGCAGCTGGGAGTTGGAAAGAGAAATTAACCACAGTTAATGCCCTCCAGAGGCTTAGAGACACATATAACTAACTATAAACCATTTGACAAGTGATCCAATAGGGCTATAAACAAAGCAGTTTGAGGATGCAGAGAAGGGAGCCATCCATTCTGCCTGGTATGGTTGGCAAAGCATGTCAGTTAATGTGTTATCCATGGAAAACAGCCAAAAACACAACCCAAATTGCCTTAAAGAATAAGAGAGTATCTATAGACTAGTGATGCTAATACTTGTTTCAGGGAGGATTGGGTTGAGGAACTCAGTTGGCTTTACCAGACTCATTTTTCTCTGCTGAGTCCATTCAGCAGGTGGGAGGGGGCTACATTTTCAAATCACGTCTCAGGGCATGATGTCTGCATCAGCTCCAGTACTACATTTCTTCCAGGTTCAAGGACACCAGGCATAATGTTAACTTGCATGTTTTCAGGAGGATCCAGCAGAAGTCTTTTGTATCTTATTGGTCAAAGCTCTTGTTTTTCCGGTAGTCATCTATGGACGTGTGAGTTGGACCATGAAGAAGGCTGAGCACTGAAGAATCAATGCTTTTGAACTGTGGTGTTGGAGAAGACTCTTGAGAGTCCCTTGGACTGCAAGGAGATCCAACCAGTCCATTCTAAAGGAGATCAGTCCTGGGTGTTCATTAGAAGGACTGATGTTGAAGTTGAAGCTCCAATACTTTGGCCACCTGTTGCGAAGAGCCGACTCATTGGATAAGACTCTGATTCTGGGAAAGATTTAAGCCAAAAGGAGAAGCGGGTAGCAGAGGATGAATGGTTGGAAAGCATCACCGACTCAATGGACATGAGTTTGTGTAAACTCTGTTAGATGGTGAAGGGCAGGGAAGCCTGGGGTGCTGCAGTCCATGGGTCACAAAGAGTCAGGCATGACTTAGTGACTGAACAACAACAAATTAAGGTGAATATTTTATTTTGATTGGGCCAATCAGTGTTCACCCATCACAGTGCTTGGAGGTGAAGTTAGATCCATCCAATCCTCATAGGTTAAGAGCCTTGAAAAAAGAACACTTCAAAAAAAAAAAAAAAGACTATTGTTTTAGCAGAAGAAATTTGAATGGACATTGGTTGGAGAAGGAAATGGCAACCCACTCCAGTACCCTTGCCTGGAAAATCCCATGGACGGAGGAGCCTAGCTACAGTCCATGGGGTCGCAAAGAGTCAGACATGACTGAGCAACTTCACTTCACTTGGGTGGCAAGAATAAGTGATATGTGAGCTGGATGTAGAAGCTTGAAGATAGGAAATGAAGCTAAGCGTGTACAGCCGCCTGCCAGGCAGACAGCACTCAGAAAGGAATGCAGACACAAAGGTGTGAAGACAAGGGTTTTCAGGAAGCAGCAAATGTTTGGCAAATGAGCAGTGAGTCACCAAAAATGACCTAAATGCCAACCACATGATTAATGGCTGTATCACTGTCTATCTTAATTACTTATTTCTAAGGGTTTATTTTTAAAGTCTGTATGCTGTCTCAAGAGAAAGGTATACACGACTTGGTGATTTAGATCTGAGAGAGACACCCTAGGAAACATATGCGCAGGAGACCTGGAGAGGAAGATAGGAAAAGGGAAAGAAGCCCTCTGTCTGTTTACATATAAGAATCTCAAAGCATCCTAAAAGACATGCTACCTTCATCTTCTTTCTCTCTGTCCATTCATCATGAGATAAGAGAACTGACAAATTAGAAAGGGTGAAGTCAGTATGCATTGAGAATTATTGTATCCAGAATGGAAAATTGTTTCTTGCCCATATAAACTCTATTCTACTTCCAGACTTCAGGCATGGAAACCATTGAAAAATCAAGCTTGTTTTGCCCTCTCTTTGGTCAAGACCCAAAGAATAAATTACCCGGACTCAATTTATATGGCTGTGGCCAATTAGACTAGATTTTAAAATTATAAATTGAGTCTAGGTAATTTATTCTTTGGGCCTTTTTAAAGTTTTTCTTCTAGAAGCAGAGGAACAGAGCCATATTACACCCCCTACCCAGTCTTGCATACACTTAAACAAACCCCTTCGAGTCTGAGATGGCTTTGACATTTAGAATTTAGCCTTCATGGTGATTCTAAATACAGTCAAAAGCACCCTACTCTCTTTCAGTAGATGAACTTTCAATTTACCAATAAGAAAACCACATTATTGGACTGTACTAAACCTGACTCAACTTCGAATCTGTTGTATAATTAATATTGAATATGCATTGATTTTGCTCTTTTGACTAATGGAGTAATTTTAAAAGAAAAGCTTGTTTCAATAATTAAGCAGATTAAAATAGACAACATATATTTCTTGTTTAATCAGTCTAATAATTGAGTTCCACTAGTTTAAATTCACATCTACTCCCTGTGTAATCAAAGTTAAATGCTATGTTTGTCCTAAAACTAAAACAATGTACGGAAAGGACATTTAACCCAGAGAATCACATTTCAAAAATCACCATGAGTAAAGATATGTTATTCTTATGCAGGGTTCAGCAGGAAACAGACTTTCTCTGAAAGTTTTACATGTACTGAGGTTGTTTCTAAAGCTACACTGAGAAGAACATCCCTGGGATTACATAAGCGTATCCTGGTGGTTCAGATGGTAAAGAATCTGCCTGCAATGTGGGAGACCTGTGTTCCATCCCTGGGTTGGGAAGATTCCCTGGAGAAGGGAATGGAAAACCACGCCAGTATTCTTGCCTGGAAAATTCCATGCACAGAGGAGCCTGGCAGGCTACAGTTCATGGGGTCACACAGAGTCGGACACGACTGAACAAGTACTGTGGCCTCAACATGTAGGGAAAGTGACCACATAATATAACAATGGCCCAACACAGGAGTGCATTAACAACCGTACAACTCAGCTCGCAGCAGTGATGTAGGTCAAAACAACAGCAGGCTAAGACAGAAACCTAATTTACACAATTTTCACTCCTAAAAGCCTCAAAAGGGGTGAATTCCCTGGCAGTCCAGTCGTTAAGACTTTGCCTTCCAAGGCAGAGGGTACAGATCTGATACCTGGCTGGAGAGCTAAGATCAGACACTCTACAAAACCAAAACATAAAAAGAAGAAGTAATATTGTAATAAATTCAATAAAGAATTTATAAACTGTTCACATCAAAATAAATAAATAAATGATGTTTTAAATAATGTAAAAGGGATTTAAAGCTCATAGACCGAGGGAATGGGAGAGATCCCATGGGTTTCCAGAGGCAATATTCTTTCATCCATAGAGAAAGCTATGACCAAGCCTAATATTGGAGAAGAAGAAAGTTAGAAAACTGACATTATCTGACTTCAAGACTTACTATAAAGCGATAGTAATCAAGAGAGCCTGGTATTGGTGAAAGGATAGAAAAAAATACATCAATGAGATGAATAGAGAGTCCAAAAATAGACTTACACAAATACAGTCAACTGATCTTTGGTGCACGGACAAAGGCAACGTAAAGGAGCAAAGACAGTTTTTTCAACAAACAGCGCTAGAGCATGTAGGTGCTCAAATGCAAAAGAAAAAAAAAAAAAATATAGACACAGACCTTACACTCTTCACAAATATCATGTCAAAATAGATCTTAGACCCAAATATAAAACACACAACTATAAAAATCATAGAAGATAGCACAGGAGAAAACCTAGATGGCATTAGGTAAGGTAATTATATTTTAGATGCCACACCAAAGGCACCATCCATGAAATAAATAATTGATAAGCTGGACTTCATTAAAATTCAAAGCTTCTGTTCTGCAAAAGACAATATCAAGAGAATTACAAGACAAGCCACCAACTGGGAGCAGATTTTGCAAAAGGCACATCCACTAAAAGACTGTTATCTAAAGTCACAAAGTGCTCTTAAAATTCAACCGTCAGAAAAGGAGCAAACCAACTTGAAAAATGGGCCAAAGACCTCAGCAGATAAATCACCAGAGAAGATGTACAGATTGCAAACAAGCATAGGAAAAGAAGGCAACAGCATCTCTCACCAGGAAGTGCAAATTAAAACAATAATTGCATACCACTACACCCCTTTGATGCTAATGGTAAAGAACCCTCCTGCTAACACAGGAGATGCAGGAGCCACAGGTTCAATCCCTGGGCCTGCAAGATCCCCTGGAGTAGGAGACAGCAACTCACTCTAATATTCTTGACTGGTAAATTCCATGGACTGAGGAGCCTGGCAGGCTATAGTCCATGGGTTCGCAAAGAGTTGGATACAACTGACCATGCATCGTGCAAGGACCTACTATATAGCACAGGGAACTTTACTCAACACTCTGTAATGACCTATACGGGAAAAGAATCTTTAAAAAAGTGGATATATGTATACATATAACTGATTCACTTTTCTGTATACCTAAAACTAACACAACATTGCAAATCAACTTTACTCCAATAAAAATTAATGTAAGAAACCCAAATAATTGCTATTGTTTTGAGCCACTGAATTTGGGGGGACAGCAGAAGCAGGGAATCAAAAGATGAGGACCAGATTTCAAATCAGCCAGCAATTCATCTTGGGACCTTGGAGAATTATTTACTTGCTTTAACTTTCAGCTGAATTCTTCATTAAGCCACAAACTCCTTTAAAAGGGATTCCCTGGTGGCTTAGTTGGTAAAGAACCTGTCTGCAATGAAGAGACTGAAGTGTATGAGACATAGGTTCAATCCCTGGGTCAGGAAGATCCCCTGGAGAAGGAAATGGCAACCCAGTCGAGTATTCTTGCCTGCAAAATCCCATGGACAGAGGCGGCTACAATACAGAACATGGAGTCAAAAGTGTCGGACACAACTTAGTGACTAAAACCACCACCACAGACTCCTTTGGTTCTCAAATCACCAACTATCACCACTTTCAAATATCTCCTTAAAAATACAAGCCTGCCTTGTGGAGAGGCTCCTGCCTAAAATATTTTGCTCTTCTCCATAGGTATATATGAAGTACAGGCATAAATAAATACGGGAACAGATTTTTTTATCCAGGAAACTCAGAGCTTTACATAGTAATAAACATTTTGCTTCCTGCTTAAAATGTTTCCTGGAGAACTCACAGAGATGGTGTATGAGTGCATTCAACTTAATTGTTCTCAAACTCATCTGTTGTGTACGAGAGACAGATCGGCATCCGGAGCTGCCTTCCTGAGGGAGCCTCCACTTTCCTGAAGCTACATACGTGAGAAGTCTGCCTGGTACACTGCAATCTCCCAGCCATCTGGAGAGACCTGAAGCCTTTTCTCCAGGCTGGTTCTCACCCCACAGCCACTGAGCTTGTCCTAAAGGACACAGCTCCACTGGAGAAACAGGGAAGCAATGGTAGCAACTTATTGGGAAGGAGTGTGGTTTTTCCACTGGTCTTGTATGGATGTCAGAGTTGGATGGTGAAGAAAGCTGAGCACCAAAGAATTGATGCTTTTGAACTGTGGTGTTCGAGAAGACTCTTGACAGTCCCTTGGAGTGTAAGATCCAAATCAGTCCATTCTGAAGGAGACAAGTCCTGGGTGTTCATTAGAGGGACTGATGTTGAAGCTGAAAATCCAATACTTTGGCCACCTCATGCAAAGAGTTGACTCATTGGAGAAGACCCTTCCCAGATGCTGGGAAGGATTGCGGGCAGGAGGAGAAGGGGGTGACAGAGGATGAGATGGCTGGATGGCATCATCAACTCGATGGACATGGGTTTGGGTAGACTCTGGGAGTTGGTGATGGACAGGGAGGCCTGGCGTGCTGTGACTCATGGGGTCGCAAAGAGTCGGACACGACTGAGTGACTGAACTGAACTGAACTGAATGCCAGATTTGGGTGAAGGACTGGGTTCTCTGGTGGCTCAGCTGGTAAAGAATCCACCTGCAATGCAGGAGACCCAGTTTCAATCTCTAGTGGGGAAGATCCCTGGAGAAGGAAATGGCAACCCACTCTAGGAATCTTGCCTGCAAAATCTCATGGAGCCTGGCAGACTATAGTCCATAGGGTCGCAAAGAGTCAGATATGACTTAGCAACTAAACCACCACCATTTCCTCTCTTAGTCTTCTGATATATTAGTGAAAGGAGGATACCAAGTCTACCTTTATGATCATATTCAAGGAGAGACATAAAATTAAAGGATTAGAAGTCCTTCAACTTTGCCCCCCTGAATCACCAATTTTATGAGTTTACTATGCAATCAAGCCATTCTCAGATTTTCTCACAGAGATTGTTTGTCTGGACATTGACCTTGAAAGATGTTGCTGTGAGGGGCTATTTGGGAATCTGCCAATTTCAGCTATCGCCCTAAATGCTTGGGTGCCTTCCCCTAGAAGAATGATGCAGTGACAGTGGTGTAAGATTTAGCCTTGGAAGAATGGTGGCGTTGGAATTATCTTTAATGCTGGTGATCCAGAGATTTGATTCTGAAAAAAATGCTGCTGCTTTTTCTGCAAAGATAAAGCTGATAGTTGCATTATTTCAGTATCACTGCATGACCAAGAGCTTTTCTCATATGAGAGAAGGAAGAAATAGCAGCATCAGGTAAAACTTGATCTTTTAGCCTAACCAGAGGGACCAACACCCTCTCTGACCATTTAGACACACTCTTCGCTGGACTGAGGTTAAAAGAAAATGGGCTGATATGTACAAGGCCAGTTGAGTGAACAGCCTTCCCAAAGGGAAGGCAGATGGAGCTCCTGTCAGGGGGCATCTCCTCCCTTTTTCACAGACCACTGAGTGGCCCCCTTGCCACACTCCCCTTTCTGATCACACTGCACAACACCCCATGCAAGATAAACTTGCTGAAAAAGCACTGATACCATCACTCTCCTGTTCCAGGTGTGTCCCTTCTTTCCTTATTGCCTTCAGAACACAGAGCTCCTCTGCTGATGGCCTCCTGGACCACCCCCTGAGGCAGTGATACTTCCCCAAAGCCCACCTCGCCCCGCTTCCCTCCTCCTATCAGTGACGTGTAGGTTTTCCACATATTTCTATGCACCCCATCTCCTTTACCTGACTTTTACTCTTTTGCTACCCAGACTGCCTTTCTCTCTATCTCCTTGTCCAGAACTTTTAAGATGACATCAGTTGTCACTTTCTTCATGGTGCCTCCTCTGACAGAAATTGAACATGTCATCATGTATTGACTACACTTAAATTTTTTTTAAGAAATCAAAACTAAATAAACTTCATATCATCTTCACAAGGGCCTCCCTGGTTGCTCAGTGGTAAAGAACCAGCTGGCTGATGCAAGAGACGTGGATTCTATCCCTGGATCAGGAAGATCCCCTGGAGTAGGAAACGGCAACCCACTCCAGTATTCTTGCCTGTAAAATCCCATGGACAGAGGACCTGAAAGGCTACAGTTCATGGGGTCACAAAAAGTTGGATATGACTTATTGACTAAATAACAACAACAACAATGTTCACAAAGCCTTTTGAGGAAAAATAGCTGGATGTGGGATCACTAGGTCCTATGGTTCTGTTCTGTCGTTGTTTGATTGTGTTCAGCTGTTTGGGACCCCATGGACTGTAGCCCACCAGGCTTCTCTGTCCATGGGATTTCCCAGGTAGGAATGCTGGAGTGGGTTGCCATTTCTTTCTCCAGAGGATTTATGGTATTATGGGTTGAATTGTGGCCCCTAAAAAGATGTTGATGTTTTAACTTCCAGTACGAGTGAGTGGATGGGATCAATTTGGAAATAAGATTTTGGTAGATAATCAAATTAACATCTTTAGGGTATTAATTAACATCGTTAGGTCTTTAGGGTGAGCTCTAATCCAATATGGCTGGGTTGCTATAAAAAGGGGGACTTTGGGCACCAGGAGAACACCAGGTGAAGAAGAAGGCAGATGTGGGATTGACGCATCTCTGAGCCAAGGAATACAAGAGATTGTCAGCCAAACACTGCAAGTCAGCAAACTGGCCTGGAACCGTTCCTCGCTCATGGCCAACACCATGATTCCAGCTGTAGCCTCCAGAAGAGTGAGCTAATCCATTTCTGCTGTTTTGGTGTAACCAGTGTAACTTTCTTCAAAGAAAATGTCCCAGATTCATAGAAACTGGGCACAGAAGACAAAGTTGAGAACAATATAAATACATGCAACTTTTAAGACCATACAAAACAAAACTTTGACAGTAAAACCCTCAAAGTGACTGCAAGTCCACATGTCCAAGAGGATCTGGAGGGAACTTGCTTAAAGCCATAGGGTGGAGTGACCTGCAAATAAATGTTTCCCACAGCACTTAACAATAGCTCGATCTATTAAGTTGTCTTAAAAAGTGACCCTGAAATCAGTCTTACTCTTTCACCATAAAAAAATGATCTCACGCTCACTTCTTTAAGCAATTTACAAAGTCAAAGTTAGGAGAGTCTGGTTGATTGAGTTTGTTTTCCACAACAAAATCTCTACTAACATGTGTGAAGGTTGGAGATGGTAGCTGGGCTGCTCATGATCAAATCAGGTAATGTGCTGTGTGCACCCTCCATGGAGTGTTTATTTTACAAGCGAGTATGTACCTTTGCAGAAGAGCTTCACCAATATTTGAAGTGTGTAACATCCACAGAGTAAACATTGCCTGATTTACTGACACTCATTTTGTAGAGTGTCCCACACTATTACTCACCTACAAAAAACCAACTTTAACTCTCAGGCTATATGACCAATCGTAGTCATTTTCCAAACAGAATATCGTTTAGTGATCATTTATTTGGTAGTATTACAGACCAGTTGCAGTGTTGTGCAAAAAAATCATTTGTTTTGCTGGCAAGAATTTATAAGCAGAAGCTTTTATTTTGAGAACTCTAGGGAGATAAATATTTGATTTTAAAGAGTTAAGACTGGCCAAGGAGAATCCCAGGGATGGGGGAGCCTGTTGGGCTTCCGTCTATGGGGTCGCACAGAGTCGGACACGACTGAAGTGACTAAGCAAGCAAGCAAGCAAGGATTTTTCATATGTCTACTTGAGTCAGCTAATATTTATTTTGGCCATACACACACACACACACATTATCAACCAGAAAAGCTGTTTTTTTGTATTTTCTATTTATTTACTCCCAACTTTTTTGTTTTTTCTTTATTTCATGGAAGGGCATTTTACTTTAAATACAGTACTGCATATACATGTTACTGTCAGTCTCAAACTCTTAATCTATCCCTCCCCTCACTGGTAACCATGAATTCATTCTCTTAATCTGTGAGTTTGTTTCTGTTTTGCAAATAAGTTCACCTGTGTCTTTTTTTAAAGATTCTATGCATAAGTGATATCATATGATATTTGTCTTTCTCTGTCTGACTTACCACTTAATATGATAATCTCGAGGTCCATTCATGTTTTTGCAGGTGACATTATTTCATTCTTTTTCATAGCTGAGTAATTATCCATTGTATGACCAATGGACATTTCAGTTGCTTCCAGGTCTTGGCTATTGTAAACAGTGCTGCAAGGAACATTGGTGTGCATGTACCCAATTTAAAATTAGTTATAGAAAATTATTTTGTAATTGAGTTCTAAGAGGTTTTTTTTTACACTTTATATATAGTAACACAGAGAGAGACTTACAGAAAAAGAATTTAAAAATCCATGTTTCCAGGACAAAACCTAGCAGTTTCTTCAGCTGTGGCTTATGGTTATCCCCTTCCTTCTCCTCTCTGCACACTTGGAATCTGTCCACCTTTCAGAAAAGGACCTGCAGAGACTCCCAGTTCCTCTGGGGTACCATATTCCTCCCCCGGAAGCCCCACCTCCCTCTAACCATCCAAGCAGCCTGAAGTCCCTGCTGCCTCGAGCCCCATCCCTTGTCATGTTAAATGCTGATTTTATATAACTGTGTACACGTTGCCTGGTGTTCTCTCGTGGTGTCCAGTGTTCCTGGGGCAGGCTCCCTGCTGTTACTGCTCTATGCTTCTTCTCATGAGATTCCCCAAGAGTGACCTCAACCAAACAGCATCTCAGTGCATAGTGTTAGTTGCTCAATCTTGCCCGACTCTTTGTGACCCTATGGACTGTAACCCACCAGGTTCCTCTGTCCATGGGATTCTCCAGACGAAATACTGGAGGGCTGCCATGCCCTCTCCTGCAGAGACTCCCAGTTCCTCTGGGGTACCATATTCCTCCCCCGGAAGCCCCACCTCCCTCTAACCATCCAAGCAGCCTGAAGTCCCTGCTGCCTCGAGCCCCATCCCTTGTCATGTTAAATGCTGATTTTATATAACTGTGTACACGTTTGCCTGGTGTTCTCTCGTGGTGTCCAGTGTTCCTGGGGCAGGCTCCCTGCTGTTACTGCTCTATGCTTCTTCTCATGAGATTCCCCAAGAGTGACCTCAACCAAACAGCATCTCAATGCATAGTGTTAGTTGCTCAATCTTGCCCGACTCTTTGTGACCCTATGGACTGTAACCCACCAGGTTCCTCTGTCCATGGGATTCTCCAGATGAAATACTGGAGGGCTGCCATGCCCTCCTCCAGGGGATCTTCCCCACCCAGGGATTGAACCCAGGTCTCCTGAATTACAGGTGAATTCTTTACAGTCTGAGCCACCAGGGAAGCCCATTTCAGTGCATATGAATCAATTATAGAGCCACAACTATGTTGACCCATTCAAAGATGGCATGGTTAGAAAGCATATTCCATATTAACAAGTGCGTTTAGGAAGTGGTCTATGTCCGCATATTTCTCTTCAAAACTCTGTAGAAAATTGCTTCAGCCTTTACTATGTGAATCATTTTTTACAATGCATTTTTTTTCCATTTTCCATTAAAAGCAGAAGAACTCTTATGACAAGAGTGAGAAGAAGAGTGAAGGAGACATCTGAGTGGAACTGGCTCTCATCCTTGTACATCGGCAGGAAGCTGGAACTAATCACACACGCAGAGCCCACCACACATGTGAGTGTGATACTCGGAAGGCAGACTGGGCTCAGAAATGCTCTTCCAGACACTTGGCCCCTTGGGCAGGATCGTCACACCTCAGCACAGTATGCATCTTCCCTGCATCCCAACTGCATTTTGCAGCCACACATTGCAGGACAAAAACAAAAGTGAGCTGTTTCTTGTAGCTCCTTTGGAATGATTCTTCTTGAACTCAGTTCAGACTTTTTCTCAGTGGCAAAGCTTGTTTGTCATCTTCCACACAATTCTTACCTGGTGGGTTTTCAACCAGATTCTATCAGTCATGCTATCTTACATCCCCATTCGGATCTTGAGTGCTGAGTGCTCAGTCATGCCCTACTCTTTGCAACCTCATGGACTGTAGAACCACCAGGCTTCTCTGTCCATGGGATCTCCCAGGCAAGAATACTGGAGAGTGGGTAGTCATTCCCTTCTCCAGGGGGTCTTCCTGACACAGGGATTGAACCTACATTTTCTATAGATTCTTTATCACTGTGTAACAAATAATGAACTATTTACTCACCCAATGACTCACTTAAAAAGGTTGCCAATGACAGAAAACATGAAAAGAGGTTTAAAGACCAACCAGAAATGTGACTGGCAACCCATTCTTTTAATAAACACCTGACAAACACATCTTGATCCTCCTAGACTGTCCTCTGTGTTCTGATCACTCCCAGTCTGAAAAGGCATGGGCATTTTGCAGATAGTCAAGTGATTTTGTATAATCATTTCCATCATAGAGTTGTGCTTTACACTGCTTTGACAGGAGAACTGTCGCCTTTGCAATGTCAAATTCCATCACAAGGAGAATTCTCAGCCCTCTCTCCTGTCCTTCCTGCCTTGGTTACGTTGTGTATCTGGAATCCCACACAGATATGAAAGCTTGTTCCAAGTTTCTCTTTGAATGGGCTGTCAGAAACGGAGTGTCTTCACACCCTAGCACAGAGATCATCACCGTTTATGAAGGGCATACTCCATGTCGGCCCCTGAGCTGAGCCTCTCCTCTCAACTAAATCTTCTCAACAACAGACTTAAAGGTGAAGAAACTGCAGTTCAGGACACATAAGCACCGTGCCTGACATCATCCATCTATTCAATGACACCTCTGGATCCGTACTTGCCTTTCGCAGATTCACAACTCCGGGTTCGCTTAGCTTGTCTCTACCCCTTATGAAGCTTATTATGCAAAACACACTGCATGTACTGTTCTTGTTATCATAGAATTGCTTTAAGAAAATAGAATCTGATTTCCTAAAATGCAGTGCAAGTGTTTTGGGTTTTTTTGTTGTTGTTACAACAGCCACTTAATTTGACAGAATACCCATAAACATTTTAGTTGTCTTTTACAGCTTTAAATGGAAATAAAAACTGCACATAAAAATGCATTTTGCCAGTTTTCTGCAATGAAGAGGTATTATTTTTAAAATCAGAGAAGAGAAAGCATGGTTTTAAAATACCCATGTTTGGATTCAACAAATATGTAAAAGATATCAGTGATATTCTAGGTAGAGCATTGATCATCTACACGTATTTAATCTAGTTTATTTTAAACTGCAACTTGAGGTAGTAGTGTTTTCTTTTCCTTTTTTTTTTTTTTCCATGAAGAGGCTGAAATGACTTGTGTAAACAGCTGCTGTGTATGAAGCTAGGACTTACACAGCAGCCCTGCCCTCTCCATGCAGCTCTAACCCAACAATCTACCCCATTTGCAGAGCTGCTCGTGCTTAGGAATGACTTGAGAGTCTTGTGACATTGCAGATTCTGATTCGGTAGATCTGGGCCTGGGGCAGGGCTTGAGAATTCGAATGTCCACTGGGTTCCCAGGCAGTGCTGCTGGCCTCAAACCACACTTTAAGTAGCATGGTACTATGCCCTTTACTAAAGCAAACTTTTCAGAAATTTAAGCATCTCTTCATTCTTGATTTTCTGGTAGTCGTTTCTAACCATCTAGAATATTATCTATAATTTCAGGGAGCCATAACAATACTCATTTTATTGTTTAGGCAAGTGAGACCCATCCAGTGAAGGTGACTTTTCTAAGTTCCCACCACCAGTAGAAGGTAATAACATAGAGAGTCAGATACAATTCTTGTATTCCAAAGATTCAAGCAGTTTGCTTCAAATTACCACTGGTGTGCCAGACAGTGCTTCTCTGAGAATTAATTGAAATAGTGCAAATCAAAGTCTCAGAACTCTTCTTACCACACAAGAAACAGTTAATAATAATCACTTTGCTACTGATGTTGTGATGAACTAGAAACAATGAACTAAAGTTGGTGAAACTGGCACTGTCCAAGTTATAGAGGATGACAGAGCATAAATAACTCAATATTTCATTACAAATAACTCTGTACAAGTCAATGGTGCAACCCAGCTGCCTAGACACAAAAGCAGCCTTGGGTTCCATTAAAAGGAGCAGGTCATTCTGGGCACTGGTCAGGAGCCAGATCCCAAAGTTGTTACATGCTGACAAAGTTGACACATGAAGCTTGTTTTCTCTAGCCCCAAAGAGCTCATCTTAGCATATTCGTCTTTCAAGCAATATAAGGAAGTCTTATTGCAGCTATTCCAGTTAGTTGAATTATGAAACAAGTAATACCCATTGAAATAAATTTAGTCAATAAAGATGAGTCTAAACACATAGTAACAACCTGTGCTAATTTTGATATGTTTGGCCAACAATGTTGATAGCTTCCTATTTTAAGGAAGAATTTTGGTAGTTGAGATTATCCAGCAGTGACAGGTTTTGAAGCAGTGTGCTGTTTTCTGCCACTGAGAATTGTCCAAGAGTACTTAAATTGAAGGAGATAATAGCATTAAGTTGGAAGTTGGAAGTTAATGCACAAAAAGGTCCTTTAAGGTCTAAGATTCCTACTATACACTTTTATTGCAGCTACCTGCAAAAGGCAATTCGACAGGTCCTGAAGCTAGGTGAATCTCTTATACAAAAGTATTGTCCACAGGTGTTTGAAAGGAATTAGGAGATGTTTGGGAAGGTCTCCTAAAGCAGTGGTGCCCAGGTCAGGGACCTTGAGGAAGGAAATATTAAAACACGTGGGAAGAGTTTTATAGTTATTCTGAAGAACTCAAGTTCTACATTGGATAATCTGCTTCCAGGTAATGTCTCAACTAACATGATCACTTTTGAGTGAAAATAGAAGTCAGAACCACTTGGAATTGTGTTTTGGAGTAGGATAACTTCCATCAGGGGTTATCACAAACCCTTATCAAGTGAGGCAGGAGCTAAGGACGTTTTGTTCCTCTGTGGTTTGCTCTTTTTAAATTCTTCTTGTGTAACATGGAAGAGAGGGAAACATTGTCTAGCTTTCAATCTCCCAAAATATTTTGCGGAAAATTTACTCAGCCTGCATGCTCAGTTGTTCAGTCATGTCCCATGCTTTGCAACCTCATGGACGCTAGCCCTTGGGGCTCCTCTGTCTATGGGATTTCCCCAGGCAAGAATACTGGGTCGGGTTGCCATTTCCTCCTCCAGAGGATCTTCCTGACACAACCCGCATCTCCAGTCTCTCCTGCATTGGCAGATGGATTCTTTACCACTGAGCCATCTGGGAAGCCCCTAAATTTACTATAACCATTAATAATTAACAGTCAAGCACTTGTTGTAGAGACCTTTGGATTTATTTTTGTCAGTTTTGAATAAATATTTGTCACGTGCCTAAAAGGACATGTGTAAATGGTTGTTGAAGTTTTGTTCTTTTCAGTTAAAAAAGGAACAAAGAACTGGAAATGAGTGTGATTACCACTGCATTTCATACTCATTAGAACTAAACAGCCTTAATAAGAACGTGCACTAAAAATGTCCCATTCCTAATATTTGTGAAGTCAAGGTCTTGAATTGCACCCAAAGGCTTTTTAAGTAATACAAAACTATTTAACATTCACAGCATGGTTTTCTTTTTTTGGCTAGGACAAAATAAGTAACTGTGTTGAAGCCCACACAGTAGAATACCTTTTACACGCTCCATATGCAATCCTCTCAACTTTATGGCTCTACCCCACCAAACAGTAAATTTAATACTCTGCAAGTTGGTGAAATACAGACCCTTGGATCTGACTCACTCTGATTGCTTTTGAAAATTGAGCATTCAAGAAGAAATTATGGGTAAAACATGACTTACACTTTGCATTATAGAATTGTGGAAAAAGACAAGGGTTTTGTTGGTTGTTTGCAGTTCCATTTTTTAGCACTGGATGAAATATTTTGGGATTTGCTATATAGGTGTTTCAGGAATGTGCTTCAGTTCAGTTCAGTTCAGTCGCTCAATCGTGTCTGACTATTTGTGACCCCATGAATCGCAGCATGCCAGGCCTCCCTGTCCATCACCAACTCCCGAAGGTCACTCAGATTCACGTTCATTGAGTCAGTGATGCCATCCAGCCATCTCATCCTCGGTCGTCCCCTTCTCCTCCTACCCCCAATCCCTCCCAGCATCAGGGTCTTCTCCAATGAGTCAACTCTTCACATGAGGTGGCCAAAGTACTGGAGTTTCAGCTTCAGCATCATTCCTTCCAAAGAAATCCCAGGGTTGATTTCCTTTAGCATGGACTGGTTGGATCTCCTTGCAGTCCAAGGGACTCTCAAGAGTCTTCTCCAACACCACAGTTCAAAAGCATCAATCTTCAGTGCTCAGCCTTCTTCACTGTTTTGACAATTCTGAAAGAGTGTACTTTATCCATTTCCCACATGTGACTTCCTTTGGCTAATCCACGATCCTCTGTCAATGATTGTCTTTATGACTTGCATCCTTAGAGCACAGCTTAGTGTGTTGCTGACATACTTTTAAACATCCCTGAGCATATGGTAAGGTTTGAAATTCACAGTGATAAAGCCATTATCGCAATGTCATTGACTTGAAGCCTGCCACTCAGAGCTCGGGGGTGTTAAGGCAGCAAATGCGGCCCTTGGTGAGTTGGCCAAGGTCATCTCTCTCGCCCCTCTCCTCCAGCTGCACTCACCTGTTCGCTGATCTGCCCCTTCTCACTCTTCTTTTTCTTCCACTTTTTCATTCCCTGAATCACGTATCTCCTCTCTCATGTCTCAGTTACAGAGTTGTCTGCAGGAATCCCAGAACCCAGCTTCTGTTAACACCGCACCGCTTCCTCTGCTGCTGTCCTGCATCTCTTTCTACAGGCTCTGTGCATCCCACGACCTTATTGTACAGGACACATTGAAGCCACCAAATACTAGGCACTCCCTCTGGTCTGTGAGCAGCTGGATGACAGGTGCAAGCCAAATGAGTGCCCCCAGGGACTGCTAGCTGCATAGTTAGGTGTTTTGTTTTAAAACACAGAGAGTTAGCAACATTCTGGCCATATTTTCTCCTGTGCAAAATTATCAGTTTGGCCAGTATTCTACCAGGATGTCATAAGAATGAAATAGGTGACATTTTTTGAGATCTCATTTAAACATGCTTTTAATAATGGTCTTGATATCTTCACCAGCTCTTTTATATGAATTGAAGACATTTCTTTATAATGTCTTATGGTTCATAATTCACAATTATTTAAAATCTGAGATAAGTATAACATGTTTTCAAGTATTATTTAATTAGCCTTGACTATATATTGGACATTTTTGTTTGAAAAAAATGGACATATATGTTATTATATATTTAACCAGTCCATCTTAAAGGAACTCAGTCCAGAATATTCATTGGAAGGACTGAGCTGAAGCTGAAACTCCAATACTTTGGCCACCTGATGTAAAGAACTGGCTCATTGGGAAAGAGTCTGATGCTAGGAAAGATTGAAGGCGGATGGAGAAGGGGACAACAGGGGATGAGATGGTTGGATGGCATCATCAGCTCGATGGACATGAGTTTGAGTAAACTCCGGGAGTTAGTGATGGACAGGGATGCCTGGCGTGCTGCGATTCATGGGGCTGCAAAGAGTCGGACACGACTGAGTGACTGAACTGAACTGATATATGTACATATTATATACTGGAGTAGGAAATGGCAACCCATTCCAGTATTCTTGCCTGGAAAATCCCAGGGACAGAGGAGCCTGGTGGGCCACAGTCTGTGGGGTCACAGAGTCAGACCCAGCTGAGCACACACAAACGCACACAAAATGGATATGTATTATATATAACTGTATATAATATTAATACATATCCAATATGCATTCATTCATCTATTGAATCTCCACTAGGTGCCAAGAAGTATGTGACACAGCCATAGGCCTCCAAGCTTCCTGTAGAAGAATCAGAGAACACCCCAAGCCCCTCCCCCATGCACTGGTCCTGCCGCAGCCCCAGTATCTACAATCATTCAAGTGGGTTACAGCCCATCACCTCACAGTCCTTCTTCCCCATGCCTGGTTGCTAGTCAACTGGATCAATAATGCTTGGTGAAGACAAACTCTCCTTTCCCTTGACAAAGTGGCAGAGTACAATTTTGACAATTCACATAGTGTATTTTTGGAACTGCTTTTTGTAAAGTAGATAAATCTCATGAAATATGCTGCTCTGTGTGTGTATAAAATAAGAAGTCCTGTAAGAAAAACCTTTTGCTAATACCATCATGATCAACCTTGCTACAAATGTTAGAAACTATGTTCTCTTTCAACTTATTGCTTGTTCTGCTCAAGAAAAGGACTACGTTGATGCACAAAGGCTTCAGGCAGAAAATGAACCAATTGTGGAGATACTAGAAGATCCACAAACTGCAAGACAAATGAAGCCAATACAGATGCCAGATGCTGGCCCCTAATTGGCTGGCAGGTGTGTTTAAAGGCAGAGATGTTTCCCTACAGGGTGCTTCCCTGGTAGCTCGGTAAAGAATCCGCCTGCCAATGCAGAAGAAGCAGATTCAATCCCTGGGTCGCGAAGATCTCCTGGAGGAGGAAATGGTGACCCACTCCAGTAGTCTCGCCTGGGAAATTCCATTGCAGAGGAGCCTGGCGGGATACAGTCCATGAGGTCACAAAACAGTCGGACATGACTGAATAACGAAACTAGACAGCCAGGATTTCAGCATGAACATGACATTATATGAAAGTAGAGAAGTATCTCCAAATGTGTTCTGAGATAATCTGGCCTCTGGAGTTTGTTTTTGCTTGGTTTTGATAGAAACATTCTTTTTTAAAAAATCAACTTTATTGAGATATAATTTGCATAATTTACATAGTAGGCACATGTTTGAGTGTCTAGTTTGACGAGTTTTGGCAAATGCATACATGTGCATTTGTGATCTCTCCAAAAAAAAAAAAACATAAAACATTTCCATCACTCCGGAAGTTCCGTCTTGCTCCTTTGCAGTCAGCCCTTCTTTTCCTTATAAAAGCAGGGATCAGATTTCTATCACTCTCCTGATTAGAGTAGATTTTGATTTTGCCTGTTTTAGAATTTCATATTAATGGAACCATAATATTTTTTTCACGCATTAGATTTTAGAGACACATCTGTGTTGTTGCTGTTGCTGCTGTTCAGTTGATTCAGTTCTGTCTGACTCTGTGCAACCCATGGACGGTAGCCTGCCAGGCTCCTATGTCCATGGGATTGTCCTGGCAGGAATACTGGAGTGGGTTCCCATTCCCTTTTCCAGGGGATCTTCCCAACCCAGGGACTGAACATGAGTCTCCTGCTTGGTAGGCAGATGTTTTTAACCACTGAGCCATCAGTGGTTGTAGCATATATCATTTTTTTTCCTTCTTACATTAGTGAGTCGTGGCTAAACTAAAGATTGTCTATTAAACTGCTGGTGGACTGTTTATTTCAGTTTTGAATTATTATGAATAAGGTTGGTATCAGCATAACCTTACCAGTATTTTTGTGAATGTATGTTTTTACTGACCTGGGGAATACTTCACAGTGGAATTACTGGGTTATATGGAAAGTATGGTGTATAGGATTCTTAAGTCTGCCCCCCAGATTCCCTGCCTCCTTAGCATATCTGCTCTTGTAATCTGTTCCTCTGAGTGCAGTCAGGACCTATGAGTGATGGGTGTCATTCCCATGATTAGAGTCAAGGTTCAGCGATTGGAAGCAGTGATTAAAACATCTCATCAGTTTCCTTTAAGTTAATTAACAGGGAGATTTCCAGGGTGGGTCAAACCTAATCTGGTGAACCTTTTGTATAAGGCACTAGAATGAGATATTGCTGGCCTCAAAGAACAAGCCGCTCTGAGTGCCATTCCTGCAAGGAAATCAATCCCTGGAAACAAGCAGGTGAACTTGAAAGTGGAGCCCTAGCTTCAGGTGAGACTTCAGCCCTGGGTGACATCATGATGAGAGCCTTATTAGCAGTGGACCCAAGCTAAGCACTGCCTGCACTCCTAATCTGTGGAAATCCTGAGATAGTAAATTTTAAGCTGCTAAATTTGTGGTACTTTGTTACATAGAAGTAGAAAATAAAAACAAAAAGATAAACTAATAAGATAAATGTATGTATAATCAAGTTTTTTTCGCCTTAGTATTGAGTTGTAGAATTTATTTACATGATTTAGGTAAGAACCCTTCCAGTCATAGAGACTGAGAATGTTTTCTCACAATCAGTGACTTTTTTTTTCTTAATTGTGAAATCTTTAAAGAGTAGAAGTTTTTATCTTTGAGGAACATAAATGCATATATTTTACTGATTTGTGCTTTGTTGGTCCTCTCTAAGAATTCTTTGCTTACCTCAGAATTGCAGGATTTTTCTTCTATGGTTTTTGCTAGAATTCTTAAAGTTTTAGCCTCCTCATTTTAGGCCCATGACACAAGTCTTTAGATCATATTTTCAACTCTCATATATTTTAGATATTTTTCAGATTTTGAATTTCCATATCAGTTTTTAAAACAGCCCAACAATTGCTTCAAAAACAGCATACATAAAATTTTATAGGATCATATTGAAGCTATACAAAGTTTGGAGAAAATAGATACTTTAACCAGTTCAGTTCAGTTGCTCAGTTGTGTCTGATTCTTTGCAATCCCATGGACTGCAGTAGGCCAAGCTTCCCTGTCCATCACTAACTTCTGGAGCTTGCTCAAACTTATGTCCATCGAGTCAATGATGCCATCCAACCATTTCATCCTGTCATCCCCTTCTCTTCCTGCCTTCAATCTTTCCCAGCATCAGAGTCTTTCCCAATGAGCCAGTTCTTTGCATCAGGTGGCCAAAGTATTGGAGTTTCAGCTTCAGCATCAGTCCTTCCAATGAATATTCAGGATTGATTTCCTTTAGGGTGGACTGGTTTGATCTCCTTGTAGTCATAATAGTTTTTAATATTTCATTTATTACCTTATATTTACAAGCTTTTATTTTATTTTTTATGTATTTTATTTATACCTTATATTTATAGCTTTTAATGTTCCTTTTTTATGAACTCAGACTACCTCTATGTATTTAGACATTTTCTGTCTTCTCTCCACAATACTTTGTGCTTATTTTTGCACAGGCCTTAAATAGTTTTAATAGAATGTATTCCTAAGTATTACTGAGTCTACCTAGTGAGATACGCCATAACTTCCCACTTGTAAGATGGGTGCAAGTTTCCGACTGACTTCAGTACAACCCCGAGTTGTAGAAATGTTACTGCGAGAGAACTCTTGCCTCTTAGATGTGGGTGAGCTAGTTGGCTTTCATGGAAACAGCCAGATCCACAGCCTAATCCAAAGAGCAGCACAAAACGTGGCCAAAGGGGGAAAAAAAAGTCTGTACTGGAACTCTCACCCTGAACACCGGCCGCTGCTCAGTGGCTGCACACGGGAGCGCGGGCGCTGTGGGGCGCAGGGGGTGCTGTGCCCCATGGTGCGCTCTTGAGCAGATCTAAGAAAGAGCAACCCTCAAGGATGACAGGTAAATCCCTTCAGTGTGCAGGCTGACCGGACGGGAATGTCTTAAACATCCAACTCCTCCCAACATGCATCTTCCAAACAGACCAATGCCAGGGAAAGGATTTGAAGGATGATAAAAAGTTGTAGCCTCTAGAGACCCTATAGTCCAACCTCCTCCAGGTAGAGGTGGGAACATGGCCTCCAAGTGTGAGGATAACGGACCTGAGGTGAGAAGTCACAGAAGCAAAGATGACTCTATGAACCAGAAATTTAAATCCATTGAGGTCACGTGGCTTTGTTTTGTTTCCAAGGCTGCAGAAAATCTGAAATCACCTGTGTTATTAAAATTTGTGACTCGGTGGATGGGAAGCACATGTATTGTTCAACTATTCAGGAGCTAAGGTGAAAGAAGGTGTGTGTGAAGAAGAGGTGGCCAGCAGTGAGGAAGTATGATGTTCCATCCCATATTAAGAATTGTCTGGGCTCTGGGCTCTGCTTTTCTTTACCTCAAAACACTACTCCTCTCCAAGCTTGATCTTCTATCTTTAAAATGCAGTGAAGCAAAAAGAGTCATAGCTACATCCCTTCCACACTTAAAACTTCTCCCCTCTCCAGTGAAACAGCAGAGAATGTAGAAGAAATAAGAATATTGAAGAAATAAAGAATGGAAGAAGAGACAGCATGCAAAAGAGAGAGGAGCAGAGGGATTCTCGTCAACAGCAGCCACCCAGGTTCATATTGCCCTCTTTCTCTGAAAGCCAAGAGACCCTCCAGTGACATCCCCACAGGCACCACGTCCGGGAATTTTACAGGGATCATGAGCAATTAAAGGATACATAGTTTTCCATTTCCAGCAGGCAGCTTCCAGGATGATCCCCGGAAGGACTGGGTGATACCACTGCAAGAATGTGAACCCACCCTTCCTAGAAGGAGTGTCCGGGCCTGGGCAGCAGCTGCGTCCTAGACCCATCCTCTCTAAGTCCCTCTACATGGTCTCATGGCCTTGGGACCTACTGGACATTCCTGGGTGTGGGCACAGGCCTCTGACTATGACCCAGCAAGAGGTCTCAGGGATGAGTGTCCCTCTGTATTTAGAGCCGCCCTGAGATGGCTGGATGGCATCACTGACTCGATGGACGTGAGTCTGAGTGAACTCTGGGAGTTGGTGATGGACAGGGAGGCCTGGCGTGCTGTGATTCATGGGATCACAAAGAGTCAGACACGACTGAGCGACTGAACTGAACTGAACTGTTACTCTATTAGCTCCTTGTGCTGAAAAAAAACTTCCATTGCAACACAGCTCAGGGTCCTACTATTCTTCACAGCTGAGGCCCCAGGAAAGTTCATTCTCTGGGTATCTCCACCTGCTTTCACTGCAGGTACAGATGTTTTCCGCCATTCCCATCGCCTGGGCAGGGGAGGAGACAGGTCTCTCTCCATGCTGACCCATCATGAGAGCCAACTCTGTGGCATTAGGACCATCTGGAGGAGCTGTTCTCATGGTCTGCATCCCACCTCCATCTATCACCTGCTGGTCAACGAGGGCAGTCCACCCACTTGTACAGTCGAGAGCAGCTCCCCTTTTCTCAGAAGTTGGCTGAGTTGGTGCCCTGAGTCAACATTTCTGTTGTTCAGAGATGGTTCCATCAGGTCCAGGCTCCAACTGTAACTGTAAAGACTCAAAGGATGACCCAGCCTTGTTATTGGGTTTAGCACTCCAGGAGTTGGGCACCAGAGTCCAGAGACAGCCCTATGGGTTCTGCTGCCCACAGGTTGTCTCCAGAGAACATTCCTCTCACCAAACCTCGATGCTGAGGAAGAGCTGGGTTATTGTTCTGACTGCTGAGCCTGATGACTAGCTTCTAGAACCGGGAGAAGCACAGTGATTTGATCCTTAGTTTCCTCATTTATGGAGAAGGCAACAGCACCCCACTCCAGTACTCTTGCCTGGAAAATCTCATGGATAGAGGAACCTGGTGGGCTGCAGTCCAAGGGGTTGCTAAGAGTCGGGCATGACTGAACGACTTCACTTTCACTTTTCATTTTCATACATTGGAGAAGAAAATAGCAACCCACTCCAGTATTCTTGGCCTGGAGAATTGCAGAGACAGGGAGCCTGATGGGCTGCCGTCTATGGGGTCACACAGAGTTGGACACGACTGAAGCGACTTAGCAGTTCCTCATTTATAAAATGAAAGAAATTGTGATTAGATGATTCCATAGTGCCTTTTAGGGTAGAAAGCCTATGATTCAATATCAGGATATATAATGTGTAAGTTGTTGGAGTAGGAAATAGCAAGGCACTTCAGTATCCCTGCCTGGAAATTCCCTGGACAGAAGAACCTGGGGGGCTACAGTCCATGGGGTGGCAAAGAGCCTGACATGACTGAGTGACTGGGCATGCACAGGCAATGTGCAGTTGTTATAAATGATAGAGGGGCCAAGCTAATTTTCTTAAGAGAACACAACAATGTGACAGTTCTGGATTCTAAACTGGCCGTGTTCGGAGCTGATGGTGATTTTAGTTTTATGGCTTTCAGCAGTTGTGAACAATTTGTCTTTGAATCCAGAGTCCCTGGAAATGGTGACGATTGCTGTGCTTCTATGTGACGGACCAAGAAAAGCTTTTGGAAAAGCGTCCATGATGAAACAGTTGTAGCTGAGAGACATTCTTGGCATTGTCTGTTCTGAGCAGATCTCTAAGCTTATAATCTACCAGCTTCAGGCACCGAGGGAGGGGGCACTGGCATCACAGGGCTGGTCCCGCTAACGGATTTCCCCACGTGTTTTCATGGCCACCGTTCTGGAGGCATCACACAGTGGTCCCAGCAAGAGGTGAGGGAAAGGAAACTTCATGAAGCCTGACGCCCAGGAGCTAGACGAGAAGCTGAGCATCTGGGGAAACTGGTTTTATGACAAAGCTTAATACACAACGGCTCTGTTTATCTAGAGATACTTGTGCCTAGTGAAACTGGCTTCTGGTTCCATCAGCCCAGCTAGCTCTCTCACTTTGGGGTGTTAGTCCCACTGTCTGTACCTTCGAGTCTCTGTGGGTCAGAGGAGGGGCGGGTCCACCTCCACTCCACCTCCAGCTCTCCTTGGACTGGTCCAGGGGTGGCTCCCTCCTCACTGGCTTCCCAGGAGGGAGACCTCGGGGCTGCAGGACCGGGGAGGAGTGAGCAGCAGCCGGAAGAACACACGCCTGTTAGATTCCAGCTTTTTTCCATGCTTGTGCCACCCACACAGGCCCCTGGGCAGGGCTTGGAGGCGGGCATCTGCAGCTGCCATCCTGCTGGGACAGCATCCTACCAGCACGGAGGCAAATGGTCTCATCACATCTTCAAAGGGAGGCTTTTTTCCTGACCCTGAGCTTCGGAGGGGAGAAGATAAAAGGCAGGCTATGCTGTATGAATTGTGATGCCCTGGGCATGCATGGTGGCCTTCCGGGGGCTGGGGACCTGGGCGTGGTTGACTGCCACACAGATCACCATCCTTAGTCTACAGATTTGTATGCAAGGCTGGGTCACCACGTCTGCCACTTCAGAAAGTCTGAGCAGTAACGGAGAGGCTCATGATAGAAAATGCACAGAGAACCATGATGCCAACCCTTGCCTGCTCAGTTTCTCCCACTGCCGGTTTTAAGAATCAACCAAAGCAGTAGGATGGATCAAATTTGATCAGATTCCTGAATGTAGGAAGCAGGAATCTTCCAGATCGTGGTCCTGCCTCCCTCTCCCTTCTGTCCTCTGCTGCCACTCGGACCTCGGCCCTGCAACAGAGTCTTCTTCCAGTTCTGAGCATCCAGATGCTGTCAGGCCTCAGTGACTTTGTGTCACTGGTCCAGGCTGAGCTCCACTCAGAGGGGAGGCTGGACTGTCCTCCAGCGTCTCTCCAGCTTCTACTGTTTCCTGGTGTTTCTCGGAGTCTGGTGGCTCGTGGCTGCATGACTCCGGTCACCTGGCCATCTTTTCTCTGTCTCCGTACGTTGTCTTCTTCCCTCTAAGAGTATCTGACCCCGTATCCAAATTTCCCCATTTTATAAGGACACCGGAGATATCGGATGAGGACCCACCCTAGTGACAACACTCTAACTCAGTTACCTCTGTCCAGATCGGGATTCTAAATAAAGTCACATTCTGAGGTCCTGGGGGGTGGGGACCACCGCATCTTGCTGAGAGGATATGGTCCAATCTAGAAAACGATTGCTCGAGCACTTTGTATAAATGATTCCCTGTAAATGATGCTTCTCTGCTGTGAGTTCGAGGTCACTATCTGCACTGTGAATAAGAGGAAACCAGCCCTCAGGAAGGTCAAAAAGTCCTCAAGCTGAGGCTCTTGGAGAAGGAGCGCTTGCAGCCCAGGTGCTGTGACCTGAGTGCCCACCCTTTGCCCATCATTCCTCACTTTCTGGCACAGACCTATCATTCAAGACAGGACTCACGAGCCATCATTTCCTTCACAAACCATGCTCTGAATTCTACAGTTAATAACTGGTATATCTGTTAGCTAACCTTTTCCCCCACTGTTACACCTGCCAATTATTAGCTTACATTTCTCACCTTCAAGAATGATCCTCCTTAGACCAAAATCCAATCCTTGCTCCTTGTGCGTATGCTAGAGACCACGATGTTATAGTCTATGCTTTTGTATAACTTACTCATTATAGAAAAGAAACTGTCTTTTTATATTAAACAAAATTCAGCAAAGGATGAATTTTCAAGGTGAAATAGTATTTTGTTTCTGCAATCAGCCTGATTTCTTCTTATTGCTGCTATGGAAACATAACACATTTGATGAGAAAAATTTAGTACATATTAAGATAAAAAGTATAATGTCATCTGCAATGCACATTCTTTTCCTTGGACCCCTCATCAGTAATGTATTCTGGTCTCCACCTTGAAATAAAAACAAACAAAAATATGTCCTGAAATAAGAACATTCCTAAATAAGAACAAAAGTAGGAATGCTCAATTCCAGATATTACTGAGGGTTGATTCCAAGCAAAATGACATTGGGCTGATATGGATCTCTGCGCCATTCAAATGTTTGGGGAATGAGCTCCATACTGTCGCCTCTGATGTAGAAGTTCTGAGGCTCAGTGAAATATAAAATAAATTTGTTTAAATTTGTTGGCTCTACAATATCACTATTCAGAATCAGCCAGTATGATTTTTTATAAGAAAGAAATTTTATGTACCTAGAAGGAAATATGCATTCAACAAACGTGTATGTGTCACATGTACAGTATAGGTATTATGTAGGTTGGACTGAATGGTGGGTTAGTCATGGTTTCAACCATCAATGTCTTCTTCCAGTTCTGAGCATCCAGATGCTGTCAGGCCTCAGTGACTTTGTGTCACTGGTCCAGGCTGAGCTCCACTCAGAGGGGAGGCTGGACTGTCCTCCAGCGTCTCTCCAGCTTCTACTGTTTCCTGGTGTTTCTCGGAGTCTGGTGGCTCGTGGCTGCATGACTCCGGTCACCTGGCCGTCTTTTCTCTGTCTCCGTACGTTGTCTTCTTCCCTCTAAGAGTATCTGACCCTGTATCCAAATTTCCCCATTTTATAAGGACACCAGAGATATCGGATGAGGACCCACCCTAGTGACAACACTCTAACTCAGTTACCTCTGTCCAGATCGGGATTCTAAATAAAGTCACATTCTGAGGTCCTGGGGGGTGGGGACCACCGCATCTTGCTGAGAGGATATGGTCCAATCTAGAAAACGATTGCTCGAGCACTTTGTATAAATGATTCCCTGTAAATGATGCTTCTCTGCTGTGAGTTCGAGGTCACTATCTGCACTGTGAATAAGAGGAAACCAGCCCTCAGGAAGGTCAAAAAGTCCTCAAGCTGAGGCTCTTGGAGAAGGAGCGCTTGCAGCCCAGGTCACTGTGACCTGAGTGCCCACCCTTTGCCCATCATTTCTCACTTTCTGGCACAGACCTATCATTCAAGACAGGATTCACGAGCCTTCACAAACCATGCTCTGAATTCTACAATTAATAACTGGTATATCTGTTAGCTAACCTTTTTCCCCACTGTTACACCTGCCAATTATTAGCTTACATTTCTCACCTTCAAGAATGATCCTCCTTAGACCAAAATCCAATCCTTGCTCCTTGTGCATATGCTAGAGACCACGATGTTATAGTCTATGCTTTTGTATAACTTACTCATTATAGAAAAGAAACTGCCTTTTTTATATTAAACAAAATTCAGCAAAGGATGAATTTTCAAGGTGAAATATATTTTGTTTCTGCAATCAGCCTGATTTCTTCTTACTGCTGCTATGGAAACATAACACATTTGATGAGAAAAATTTAGTACATATTAAGATAAAAAGTATAATGTCATCTGCAATGCACATTCTTTTCCTTGGACCCCTCATCAGTAATGTATTCTGGCCTCCACCTTGAAATAAAAACAAACAAAAATATGTCCTGAAATAAGAACATTCCTAAATAAGAACAAAAGTAGGAATGCTCAATTCCAGATATTACTGAGGGTTGATTCCAAGCAAAATGACATTGGGCTGATATGGATCTCCGCGCCATTCAAATGTTTGGGGAATGAGCTCCATACTGTCGCCTCTGATGTAGAAGTTCTGAGGCTCAGTGAAATATAAAATAAATTTGTTTAAATTTGTTGGCTCTACAATATCACTATTCAGAATCAGCCAGTATGACTTTTTATAAGAAAGAAATTTTATGTACCTAGAAGGAAATATGCATTCAACAAACGTGTATGTGTCACATGTACAGTATAGGTATTATGTAGGTTGGACTGAATGGTGGGTTAGTCATGGTTTCAACCATCAAGGTGCTGTGATCCCAAAGGGATGCTACACGTGGGGACAGTCAGCTAACTGCAAGCAGTTCTCTGAGTGCTACCCAGTGGGGTGAAGAATTGTGATGGTTCACTGCTAAGGAGGAACTGCAGGAGTGAGGCCAGCTCCACAAGAGAAGAGACCCTTGGCTGAATCTTAGCAAGCAGGAATCAGCTTGGCCCCTCAGTTGAGAAGATTCCCTGGAGAAGGAAATGGCAACCTGCTCCAGTGTTCCTGCCTGGGAAATTCCATGCACAACAACCCAGGTGCACATTGCTAAGAATCTGCATTCATAAAGTAGTGAGTGAAGTCACTCAGTCGTGTCCGACTCTTTACGACCCCATGGACTATAGCCCACCAGTCTCCGCCATCCATGAAATTTTCTAGGCCCGAGTACTGGAGTGGGTTGCCATTTCCTTCTCCAGGGGATCTTCTTGACCCAGGATCAAATCCTGGTCTCCTGCATTGCAGGCAGATGCTTTACCATCTGAGCCACCAGGGAATCCCATAAAGTAGAGCAGGGTGAAAAAGTAGGAATGATTAGTCCCAGATATGAGTGAGGGTTGATTCCAAGCAAAATGGCATTGGACCGATATGCATCTCTGGGACATTCAAATGTTTGGGGAATGAGCTCCATACTGTCCCCTCTGATGTAGAAGTTCTGAGGCTCAGTGAAATACAAAATAAAACTGTTTGGGCACTCTAGATCCAGGATAAAAAGGGCTCATGTCTGACCTCCTGGAACAGAAGTCACAACATTCCTTTAAGCCCTCCAAGGTATACAAAGTGAGGGGAGGCTACTTCAGAGAAACAGAGCTGAGAAGTGCCACTCACCGAATTTGAAAAAAAGAAACAAAACCCAGAAATGTTGAGCCTTTGCAGTTCTGTGGAGTTTCCCTTTTTTCCTTTTCTCTTTCTTCTTTCATTTTTTTTTCTTTCCTCTATTCTATAACTTTAATTTTCTTAAACCTATTATGTTTTTATCTACATTTATTCTTTTGCTTGCCTTTCCTACCGCTCTTTTTCCCTTACATTTAATCTTCAATGTATATAAATATTCTTCATCTACCTCTAACTTTGCATAACTAGTCTTTCTTTACTTTCTTTCCTTTCCTCTCAGCATATTTGTTAGTTTTATTTTCATTGCCTTATTCCCCAATTGGCACCTTGTTTTAGTTTTGTTTTCCAGTTTGTGCTTTAGTTAGTTTTGTTCTGATAGATATAACTTTAGGTTTCCTTTGTTCGCCAGGTCAGTCTACTATATTTTTGTTGGACTGTTTTGATTTTGCTTATGGGTGTGTGTGTGTGTGTGTGTGTGTGTATATATATATATATATATTCAGTTACACATTTTATTGTTGTTATAAACCTCTACATCTACATTGGGCTTTTGCGGTTCTGTGGAGTTTTCCTTTTTTTTCCTTTTTTTCTTCCATTTTTTTCCTCTTTTTTATACATTAACTTTAATTTTTTAAACCTATTTTTCTACATTTATTCCTTTATTTGACTCTCCTATTGTTCTTTTCCCCTTGCCGTAAATCGTCTTCATCTACCTTTATTTAACTTTGCATATCTATTCTTTCTTTCCTTCCTCTCAACATATTTGTTAGTTTGTTTTCATTGCTTTATCCCCCACTTGTCACCTTGCTTTAGTTTTGTTTTCCAGTTTGTGCTTTAGTTAGTTTTATTAACTGGTAAATATAATTTTTTATTTCCTTTGTTCACTGGGTCAATCTGTTGTACTTTATTTTTGTTGGACTGTTTTGACTTTGTTCAAGGGTGTATATGTATAAGTGTATATTCCATCATTTTAATTATTACTTGCCTGATTTTGTAACTGCCATTTGTCTGGGGTTCATCTTTGTTTTTTCATTTTCAGATATTTGTTTTAATTTCACTTAATGCCATAACAAACCACTTGTGGAATCTTTGTTCCTGACCAGAGATTAAGCCCTGAGCATTTGGAGTGCGAGCACTGACTCCAGGACCTTACACTACCAGAGAACTAACCTTGCTGGCTGGTAAGTCTCTTCAGTCATGTCTGACTCTGTGTGACCCCATAGATGGCAGGCCCCTAGGGGATATCAAATAGTGAGAACTCACATAAAGGAAACCACTTGAATACAAGACCTGGCATCACCCAACCACCAATAGCATGCTGTGCAGGACACCTCATCTAAACAACAAAGAAAACAAAAATACAAACCCAATCATCAGTAGACAGGATTGCCACTTCAGTCACCCTTGCTCATCAGAGGAAAAACAAGCAAACAAATAAAACCTCAGCACAAATCTCACCCTATAAGAAACTTACACAAACCACTGGACCAACCTTACATTGCAGAAACCAAAAGGAAGAAAAAAATTCAACCTTGAAGCCTGGGAAAAGGAGATCTCAAACCCAATATGATAAAAAATAATAATAATGAAAATGCAGAGAAATACTGCACAAATGAATGAGCAAAATAGAAACACAGAAGTCCAAAAAATGAAGAGGAAATAGGAAAACTACCTGAAAAAGAATTCAGAATAATGATAGTAAAGATGATCAAAAACCTTGAAAGGAAAATGGAGAAAATGCAAGAATCAGTTAACGAAGACCTAGAAGAATTAAAGAATAAACATGCAGAGACAAACAACACAATTACTGAAATTAAAAATATTCTGGAAGAATCAATAGCAGAATAGCTGACGCAGAAGAAGGAATCAGTGAGCTGGAAGATAAAATGGTGAAAATAACTTCTGAAGAGCAGAATAAAGTAAAAAGAATGAAAAGAACTGAGGATTGTCTCAGAGACCTCTGGGACAATATCACATGCACCAAACTTTGAATTATAGGGGTCCAAGAGGAAGAAGTGAAAAAGAAAGGGTTTGAGAAAATTTTTGAAGAGATTATAGTTGAAAATTTCCCCAACATGGGAAAGGAAATAGTCAATCCCCTCAAGAGGTACAAAGAGTCCCATATAGAATAAACCCAAGGAGAAACACACCAAGACACATATTAATCAAACTAACAAAGACTAAACACAAAGAAAGAATATTAAAAGCAGCAAGGGAGAAGCAACCAGTAACATACGAGGGAAACCCCATACACTTAACAGCTGATCTTTTAACAGAAACTCTGGGGGCCAAAAAGAAATGGCAGGATATATTTAAAGTACTGAAAGGGAAAAATCTACAACCAAGATTACTGTACCTGGCAAGAATCTCATTCAAAATTGATGGAGAAATCAAAAGCTTTTCAGACCAGCAAAAGTCAATAGAATTCAGTACCACCAAACCAGCTTTACAACAAATGTTAAATGGAATTATATAGTCAAGAAATACAAGAAAAGAAAAAAGATTTACAAAATCAACCTCAAACAATTAAGAAAATGGCAATAGGAACGTATATATCAATAATTATTTTAAATGTAAATGGATTAAATGCTCCAACCAAAAGATATAGACTGGCTGAATGGATACAAAAACAAGACCTATATATATGCTGTCTACAAGAATCCCACTTAAACTTCAAGACACATATAGACTGAAAGTGAGAGGATGGGAAAGTATATCCCATGCAAATGGAAAGCAGAAGAAAGTTAGAGTAGCAATCCTCATATTAGACAAAATAGACTTTAAAATGAAGATTATAAGAGATATGGAAGGACACTCCATAATGATCAATCAAACAGGAAGACATAACAAATGTAAAGATCTATTCACCCAATATTGGAGCACCTCAATACATAAGACAAATGCTAACAGACATAAAAGGGTAAATTGACAGTAACACAATAATAGTAGGAGACTTTAACATGTCACTCACAGCAATGGACAGATCAACAAAACAGAAAGTTAATAAGGAAACATAATTCTTAAGTGATACTTTAAATGAGATGGATCTCATTGATATCTTCAGGACATTCCATCCAAACGCAGAATACACCTTCTTCTCAAGTGCACAAGGAACATTCTGGAGGATAGACTACATATTGGGTCACAAATCAAACCTCATTAAATTTAAGAAAATTGAAATCATATCAAGCATCTTCTCTGACCACAATGCTATGAGATTAGATATCAATTACAAGGAAAAAAAACCTGTAAGAAACACAAACACATGGAGATTAAACAACACATTTCTAAATAACTAACAGGTTACTGAAGGAATCAAAAGGGAAATCAAAAAACTTCTAGAAAAAAATGACAATGAAAACACAACTCAAAACCTATGGGATGCAGCAAAAGGAGTCCTAAGAGGGAAGCTTATAGCAATACAATTGGGCCTTAAGAAACAAGAAAAACATCAAATAGACAGCCTAACTTTACACCTAAAACAACTGGAAAAAGAAGAACAAAAGCTCCCCAAAATTAGTAGAAGGAAAGAAATCATAAAGATCTGAGCAGAAATAAATGAAAAAGAAATGAAAGAAACAACAGTAAAGATGAATAAAACTAAAAGCTGGTTCTTTGAGAAGATAAACATAATTGACAAACCTTTAACCAGACTCATCAAGAAATAATGAGAGAAGAATCAAATCAATCACAAAATTAGAAATGAAAAAGGAGAGGTTACAACAGACAATGCAGAAATACAAAGGATTGTAAGAGGCTACTATGAACAACTATGTGGCAATAAAATAGATAACCTGAAAGAAATGGATGGATTCTTAGAAAAGTTCAATCTTCCAAGACTGAACCTGGAAGAAATAGAAATTATGAACAACTCAATTACAAGCACTGAAATTGAAGCTGTGATCAAAAATCTCCCAAAAAACAAAAGCCCAGGACCAGATGGCTTCACAGGAGAATTCTATCAAACATTTAGAGAAGAGCTAATGCCTATCCTTCTAAAACTCTTTCAAAAAATTGCAGAGGAAGGAACACTTCCAAACTCATTCTACAAGGCCACCGTCACCCTGATATCAAAACCAGATAAAGATAACACACAAAAAGAAAACTATGGGCCAATATCACTGATGAACATAGAAGCAAAAATCCTCAACAAAATTTTAGCAAACAGAATTCAGCAACAATCAAAAAGCTCATACACCATGATCAAGTTAGGTTTATTCCAGAAATGCAAGGATTCTTCAATATATGCAAATCAATCAGTGTGATATACCATATTAACAAACTGAAAGATAAAAACCATATGATAATCTCAATAGATGCAGACAAAGCCTTTGACAAAAGTCAGCACCCATTTATGATTAAAACTCTTCAAAAAGATGGAGATAGAAGGAACCTACTGCAACATAGTAAGTCCATATATAAGACTGCAGCAAACATTAGTCTCAATGGTGAGAAACTGAAAACATTCCCCCTAAGATCAGGAACAAGACAAGGGTGCCCACTTTCACAACTGTTATAGCAATCAGAAAAGAAAAAGAAATAAAAGAAATACAGATTGGAAAAGAAGTAAAGCTCTCAGTGTTTGCAGATGACATGATACTGTACATAAAAAACTCTAAAGATAGTATCAGAATTATGATAATCTCAATAGATGCAGACAAAGCCTTTGACAAAAGTCAGCACCCATTTATGATTAAAACTCTTCAAAAAGATGGAGATAGAAGGAACCTACTGCAACATAGTAAGTCCATATATAAGACTGCAGCAAACATTAGTCTCAATGGTGAGAAACTGAAAACATTCCCCCTAAGATCAGGAACAAGACAAGGGTGCCCACTTTCACAACTGTTATAGCAATCAGAAAAGAAAAAGAAATAAAAGAAATACAGATTGGAAAAGAAGTAAAGCTCTCAGTGTTTGCAGATGACATGATACTGTACATAAAAAACTCTAAAGATAGTATCAGAAAATTACTAGAGCTAATCAGTGAATTTAGCAAAGTTCAGTCCAGTTCAGTTCAGTTGCTCAGTCATGTCCGACTCTTTGAGTCCCCATGAATTGCAGCACACCAGGCCTCCCTGTCCATCACCAACTCCTGGAGTTCACTCAGACTCACGTCCATCAAGTCAGCGATGCCATCCAGCCATCTCATCCTCTGTTTTCTCCTTCTCCTCCTGCCCCCAATCCCTCCCAGCATCAGAGTCTTTTCCAATGAGTCAACTCTTTGCATGAGGTGGTCAAAGTACTGGAGTTTCAGCTTCAGCATCAGTCCTTCCAAAGAACACCCAGGACTAATCTCCTTTAGAATGGACTGGTTGGATCACCTTGCAGTCCAAGGGACTCTCAAGAGTCTTCTCCAACAGCACAGCAAAGTAGCAGGTTACAAAATCAATACACAAAAATCACTTGCATTTCTATATATTAACAGTGAAAAATCAGAAAGAGAAATAAAGGAATCAATCCCATTCACCACTGCAACAAAAAGAATTAAATATCTAGGAATAAACTTACCTAAGGAGACAAAAGAACAGTACACAGAAAATAATAAGACACTAATAAAAAGATTAAAGGTGATATAAACAGATGGAGAGATATTCTATGTTCCTGGACAGGAATAATCAATATTGTGAAAATGACTATACTACCAAATGCAAACTACAAATTCAACACGATCCCCATCAAATTACCAATGGCATTTTTCACAGAACTAGAACAAAAAATTTCACAATTCATACAGAAACACAAAAGACCTCGAATAGCCAAAGCAGTCTTGAGAAAGAAGAATGGAGCTGGAGGAATCAAGTTTCCTGACTTCAGATTATACTACAAAGCTACAGTCATTAAGACAATATGGTATTGGCACAAAACAGAAATATAGACTAATGGAACAAGATAGAAAGCCCAGAAATAAACCATGCACCTATGGGTACCTTATTTTTTTACAAAAGAGGCAAGAATATACAATGGGGCAAAGACAGCCTCTCCAATAAATAGTGCTGGGAAAACTGGACAACTACATGTAAAAGAGTGAAATTCGAACACTTCTTAACACCATACACAAAGATAAACTCAAAATGGATTAAAGACCTAAATGTAAGACCAGAAACTATAAAACTCTTAGAGGAAAACATAGGTAGAACACTTGATGACATAAATCAAAGCAAGACCCTTTATGACCCATCTCCTAGAAAACGGAAATAAAAATAAAAATAAACAAGTGGGACCTGATTAAGCTTAAAAGCTTTTCCACAGCAAAGGAAACTATAATGTGAAAAGACAACCCTCAGAATGGGAGAAAATAATAGCAAATGAAACAACTGACAAAATTAATTTCCAAAATATATAAGCAGCTCATACAACTCAATTCCAGGAAAACAAACAACCCAATCAAACATTGGGGAAAAGACCTAAACAAACATTTCTCCAAAGAAGACATACAGATGGCTAACAAACACATGAAAAGATGCTCAACATCACTCATTATTAGAGAAATGCAAATCAAAACCACAGTGAGATATCACCTCACCCTGGTCAGAATGGCCATCATCAAAAAGTCTACAAACAATAAGTGCTGGAGAGGGTGTGGAGAAAAGGGAGCCCTCTTGCACTGTTGGTGGGAATGTAAATCGATGCAGCCACTATGGAGGACGGTATGGAGATTCCTTTAAAAACTAGGAATAAAACCACCATATGACCCAGTAATCCCACTCCTAGGCATATTCCTTGAGGAAATCAGGGATGAAAAAGGCACAGGATTCCATTGTTCATTGCAGCACCATTTACAATAGCTAGAACATGGAAGCAACCTAGATGCCCATTGACAGATGAATGGATAAAGAAGTTGTGGTACATATACACAGGGAATATTCAGTTCAGTTCAGTTCAGTCACTCAGTCGTGTCCAACTCTGTGAGACGCCATGAATCACAGCACGCCAGCCTCCCTGTCCATCACCAACTCCAGGAGTTCATTCAAACTCATATCCATCGAGTCAGTGATACCATCCAGCCATCTCATCCTCCGTCGTCCCCTTCTCCTCCTGCCCCCAATCCCTCCCAGCATCAGGGTCTTTTCCAATGAGTCAACTCTTCGCATGAGGTGGCCAAAGTATTGGAGTTTTAGCTTCAGCATCAGTCCTTCCAAAGGACACCCAGGACTGATTTCCTTTAGCATGGACTGGTTGGATCTCCTTGCAGTCCAAGGGACTCTCAAGAGTCTTCTCCAACACCACAGTTCAAAAGCATCAATTCTTCGGTGCTCAGTTTTCTTCACAGTCCAACTCTCACATCCATACATGACCACTGGAAAAACCATAGTCTTGACTAGACAGACCCTTGTTGTCAAGGTAATATCTCTGCTTTTCAATATGCTATCTAGATTGGTCATAACTTTCTTTCCAAGGAGTAAGCGTCTTTTAATTTCATGGCTACAGTCACCATCTGCAGTAATTTTGGAGCCCCAAAAAATAAAGTCTGACACTGTTTCCACTGTTTCCCCATCTATTTCCCATGAAGTGATGGGACCAGATGCCATGATCTTAGTTTTCTGAATGTTGATACTCAGCCATAAAAAGGAACACATTTGAATCAGTTCTGATGAGGTGGATGAACTAGAACCTATTATACAGGTGAAATGAGTCAGAAAGAGAAAGGTAAATATCGTGTTCTAACGCATATATACGGAATCTAGAAAAATGGTTCTGAAGAACTTATTTATAGGGCAGCAGCGGCGAAACAGACATAGAGAATAGACCTATGGACATGGGGAGAGGGGAGGAGAGGGTGAGATGTATGGAAAGAGTAACATGGAAACTTACATCAGCATATGTAAAATAGATAGCCAGTGGGAATTTGCTGTATGGCTCAGGAAACTCAAACGGGAGCTCTGTATCAGCCTAGATGGGGTGGGAGATGGGAGAGAGGTTCAAAAGGGAGGGGACAGTGTATACCTATGGTTGATTCATGTTGAGGTTTGACAGAAAACAGCAAAATTCTGTAAAGCAATATCCTTCAATAAAAAATAATAAATTAAAAAAAAACACCAAGCCTTGTGAAATGAGTCAGAAAGAGAAAGGTAAATATCGTGTTCTAACGCATATATACGGAATCTAGAAAAATGGTTCTGAAGAACTTATTTATAGGGCAGCAGCGGCGAAACAGACATAGAGAATAGACCTATGGACATGGGGAGAGGGGAGGAGAGGGTGAGATGTATGGAAAGAGTAACATGGAAACTTACATCAGCATATGTAAAATAGATAGCCAGTGGGAATTTGCTGTATGGCTCAGGAAACTCAAACGGGAGCTCTGTATCAGCCTAGATGGGGTGGGAGATGGGAGAGAGGTTCAAAAGGGAGGGGACAGTGTATACCTATGGTTGATTCATGTTGAGGTTTGACAGAAAACAGCAAAATTCTGTAAAGCAATATCCTTCAATAAAAAATAATAAATTAAAAAAAAAACACCAAGCCTGACTGTAAAGCATTAATATGACTATCATTATTTTGAAAGCCTAACTGCAGGCAATACTGTCAAGCAGAGACACCTAATTTAGTTTAGTATGGTGACGTTTCTGTATCTGTGTCTCCCAAGACGCCATATGGCAAGACCAAGTGCTTCCCATTCCCTCTTTGAGTATCACCTTCAACACACACACACACACACACACACACACACACACACAATGACAGACATACACATAGACATACATTTCTATTTCGCTTCTGACCTGTTTAATTCTCACCCTTTGAATTTTTTTTTTAAAAAAATTGGTATTTTCTATTTTTTTTTTTTTTGCAGTTTGCACTTGATTTATTTTTTCTGTTTTAATTTTTCTTTTAAATTGAAACTTGAAAAAAAATAAATTGAAACTTGATCATGCATGCTTCTTTTTCATTTGAAATTGAAAAATGTCATAAGAGACTGGATAAAAGATATTCACAAAGGCAGTCTTCTTCAAGAAATATAACCTAAATTCTCGGAAATTTCTAAGCAAAGAAATCGGTGTCCCACTGAATTCAGAGAACACTGCCTATTTGCCTGGGTTTCCTGCAGGACTTTCCTTACTTGCCTTTCCCAGCAGACACACCTCTTTTTGGGGGAAGCATGGCAGCACCCCAGAAAATGGTTTACGGATGCCCCATTGTACCGAGCACCCATGTCCTCTGTCATTGCTCGCCTCTGCTTAACTCACCCACAACGATCTGGATAGAGCAGCCCTTCCTAGGATCTCTGGTGCTCACTACTGTTTCATGAATCTTAGGCTGGAGGATGGATGACTATGAAGCCAGCAAGCTTGTAGCACACACCCACGTTTCTCAGCTCCTTTGTAAACATTGCATCTGTCAGAGTCTCCATTTCTTTACAAGATGTGCTCATTGTCTTCAAATGACTGGTTTGCTAAGTGTTCAGTGCACTCCTCTGTCCTTGTAACCCCATGCACACACCTGTTCTTAGGCTCTCCCTGTAGCAGTATGCTTTCTGTGAAATGTGACTAGAGTGTGTCTAATCACACACAGAGATTCCAGAATCCAGGCTCTGGGGTGCACTTGCTGCTTCATAAAGTAATAAGGTGGCTTCCTCAGCTGGACTCCTTCATGAGTTCTGATGCCTTTTATTAATACTTTACTAACCACTGTGACAGTTGAGCCATAAAGAAGGCTGAGTACCAAAGAATTGATGTTTTTGAACTGTGGTATTGGAGAAGACCCTTGAGAGTTTTGTGGACTGCAAGGAGATGAAATCAGTCCATCCTAAAAGAAATCAGTCATGAATATTCATTGGAAGGACTGATGCTGAAGCTGAAATTCCAATACTTTGGCTGTCTGATGTGAAGAGCTGCCTCATTGAAAAAGATCTTGATGCTGGGAAAGATTGAAGGCAGGAGAGGAAGGGGGTAGCAGAGGATGAGATGGCTAGATAGCTTACCGAGTCAATGGACATGAATTTGAACCAACTCTGGGAGAAGTTGGGCTACAGAGGAGCCTGGCGCGCTGTAGTCCATGGGGTCCCTAACAGCTGGACACAGCTTAGTGACTAAATAGCAGCAACAGCAACAACACAATCCGACACAACCCCAAATACTGAGATCTCAGAGGAGTTCCATCCATCATGAAAGAACCTCATTTTATTTTATGTCTTATTTTCACCCAACATGTGAACTCGATCTAGGTGCTGGAGAGTGGACCATGTTCTCCTTCCAGAGCGTTGCTTGCCAGGGTCATGGTGGTCATCATTTGGGAAATGTGTGTCAGAACCTCCTGACACTTTTCAAGGACACAGATGCCCAGGTGACCCCCAAGCCCATACTGTTAGGAGGCTTTGGCATGGGGCGCTGGCATCTGTAGTTGTAAAGCTCTGAGGACTGACACTGGCTACTCTACAGCATCACACAGACCTCCTGGCCCTGTGTCCAGGCCAGAACCTCTGGTCAGCAGCCTCCAGGAATGGGCCTCTGGTCTGCAGCCCACACCTCCCATGTTTCAGTTCCCCCAAGCTCTTCCAGGGTCTCTGCACAGGCAGAGGATCCACTGTCTGATGACTGCATATGCATTGCTCCTTTTAAGAATATTCTTCTGTTCTTCCTAGGAATTCCCCACCCCCGACATCTCTCCAAACCAGCTCCAGGCTCTGGGAGGTGCCTTCAATTCCCTGCATCTTACTTATTGTTCCTTACATGCCAGGAATCACATTTGGAGCCCCTGGGTTTCTGTTGACATGTCTGCCCCCACCTGTGTATCCTTCAGCTCCTGCTGTTGCCAAAGCACTCCCTGCCATGGTGTCGGCTCCGATGGTCTAGGAGGAGACTCACTCTTGAGTGAGCAGAGTCCCTGCCCTTTGGATTCTAGAATCAGCAGCTGCAACTTCAGACATACAGCTCATTTTTGTTCTTGTTGTTCAGTCACTAAATTGTGTCTGACTCTACGACCCCATGGACTACAGCGTGCCGGCTCCTCTGTCCTTCCCCATCTCCCAGAGTTTGCTCAAATTCATGTCCGTTGAGTCAGTGATGCTATCCAACTGTCTCATCCTCTGCTACTCTCTTCTCTTTAACCATTTCATCCTCTGCTACCCTCTTCTCCTCCTGCCTTCAATCATTCCCAGCATCAGAGTCTTTCCAGTGAGTCAGCTCTTTGCATCAGAAGGGTTCATACTATTTCACTACTGGAGCCTTCCACCAGGGATGGGGATATTCAGAACAGTCAGTTTGTCCCCACCAGCGGCTGTCAGGAGCTGGACCCTCTCCTTAAGGGCTGGAGCAGAAAGATGTGGGCTGAGGACTCTGTGCTGACTCTGTGACCCAGAGCTGAAACTGCCTCTAAGGACCACATGCACAGGGTCAAGCAAGCTGGGTCCCAAGGGCAAACTCATGTAGAAAGAATGCAAGAGGTCCACGCTCAGTATACACTCTGTGGGAGAAATCAAACCCTGGGGCAGAGGCACTTATAAACCACATCAAACAGTTTGCACAGGGGTCCTACGAGCAGCAGAAAACCATTGAGGTGCTCCGAGCAGGGGAGAGACAACCTCGAAATTTCCTATTGGCAGCTCTCCTGGCAACACTGTGGGAGACAGGTGGTTTCAGTATCTGTATGTTAGAAAGGGGGTGAGGTAGAAAGTGACTATTTCATCCTGGAAGTGACTACAGTGCCCAGCCACATTTGGGTTAAGGAAATATGCTGAATTCTGCTCCCTTTATAAAAACTGGCTTCCATGCTTGTCATCACTGGCATTCACAGCAGCGTGGAATGGACACAGGCAGGTTGGTCAATCCTGGCTAAATAGGGCTGTGGCGAGGTCCCGAGCCTCCCACCCAAGTTGCCCTCTGCCCCCAGCAGACAGTCTGCTCCAGACACCGTAGATTCCTCACCATCTTCCCAGAGGCTCTGCTCACACCCAGCCCTGCTCATGAGTCCCCTCCTGCCTGCTGGCACAGACAGAGTACAAAGGCAAGACCCGGCGTTTAGGTTACTTTCCTGGAAGATGTCTGCGCCTCCTCGGAGGAGAGGAGGCTGCCCCTCTCTGCGCGCACATCTCTAGACCCAGGCCCTTCGGGTGACAACCATCATTAATTAAACTCGCTCTCTGTATCAGGACCAGTCTGTAGGACGAATGTCAGACACAGCCTGAGCTAGCTCAGAGTGTAAGCCCTGTCTGGATGACAGATCAGTGCCCCACGTCACCGGGGAAGGGCAGGTCAATTCCCCTCTCTGACCTCAAGTGGAAGAAAGTGAAGTTGTGTCCAACTCTTTGTAACCCCACGGACTGTAGCCCACCAGGCCCGTCTGTCCATGGGATTTTCCAGGCAAGAATACTGGAGTGAGTTGCCATTCCCTTCCCCAGGAGATCTTCCCGACCCAGGGACTGAACCCAGTTTCCCGAATTGTAGGCAGACGCTTTACCGTCTGAGCCACCAGGCAAGTCTCTGACCTCAGGCTCCTGCCAAATCACATGACCGTGGCAGAGCTTCTCCCTGCTTTAAAAACATGATTGTATGAACTGAAAAATAGAGCCCACACCTAAATATTTTGCCTCAAACCACAGGTCCCTTCTTGGGTTCCAAAATTACTGGTTATTTCCCTAGAAGATTTCTGTTCCCCTTAAAAGGTTAACTAATCTCAGATGCTAAAATAGAGCAGGTGACCAAGAGTGGTTAGCTGAATGAATATATGTTTTGTCATTTTTGGAAAAATCCTTTTGAAAATGCATATATATATAGCATGCATCTCGCAGCAATTTCTAATAAAAGGTCAGAAAGTGTTTGTTTCTGCATAAAACAATTATTTTTGCTCCTCACTGCTGATTTTCTTCTAGAAAACATGGTAAAAGTATCCTCCCACAGTAAGCATTCTCTGCAATCACTTATTAATTTTAGAAGTCTTTTCACTCCCGAGCCCTCCCAGCCTGGACCAGTTTGGGTTCCAAAATTACTGGTTATTTCCCTAGAAGATTTCTGTTCCCCTTAAAAGGTTAACTAATCTCAGATGCTAAAATAGAGCAGGTGACCAAGAGTGGTTAGCTGAATGAATATATGTTTTGTCATTTTTGGAAAAATCCTTTTGAAAATGCATATATATATAGCATGCATCTCGCAGCAATTTCTAATAAAAGGTCAGAAAGTGTTTGTTTCTGCATAAAACAATTATTTTTGCTCCTCATTGCTGATTTTCTTCTAGAAAACATGGTAAAAGTATCCTCCCACAGTAAACATTCTCTGCAAGCACTTATTAATTTTAGAAGTCTTTTCACTCCAGAGCCCTCCCAGCCTGGACCAGATACCTCATCACCTGGCATCATCTTGTCTGTATATCCCTCCATATTTACAGAGTACCAGAGCAGTAAGGTGGAGGGCATTCTTGGCCAGCTGGAGGAGAAACCTGAAGACAGAGGGCAGTAAACTCAGGGGCTTCATTTTACTAAAGAAAATGGGTTCAGTGTGCACATGAGTGAATCTGTGCAAATGAACAAGTAATCCTTAGAGCTATTCTGAGTGGTGGTGATGCTTACTAAGCCTTTTTCATCTGCCTCTTTCTTACCTTCCTAATATCTGCAGAAATACAGCAACACCCAAAGGATCTATCTTTTCAGAACAACTACCCTGAACAGTGGGGGTTGGCTAGTTTAAGGGAAAAACGGAAAAATGAACTAGAGGGAATGCTTATCATTGTTCAGTCACTCAGTCATGTCTGACTCTTTGAGACCCCATGGACTGTAGCATGCCAGGCTCTTCTATCCTCCACCATCTCCCAGAGTTTCATCAAATTCACGTCCATTGAACTGGTTATGCTATGTAACCATCTCATCCTCTGTCGTCCCCTTCTCCTCCCACCTTCAATCTTTCCCACCATCAGGGTCTTTTCAAATGAGTCAGCTCTTCGCGTTAGGTGGCCAAAGTATTGGAGCTTCAACTTCAGCATCAGTCTTTCCAATGAATATTCAGGGTTGATTTCCCTCAGGATTGACTCGTTTGATCTCCTTGGTGTCCAAGGGACTCTCAGGAGTCTTCTCCAGCAGCATCATCTCCCAGAGTTTCATCAAATTCACGTCCATTGAATTGGTTATGCTATGTAACCATCTCATCCTCTGTCGTCCCCTTCTCCTCCCACCTTCAATCTTTCCCACCATCAGGGTCTTTTCAAATGAGTCAGCTCTTCACGTTAGGTGGCCAAAGTATTGGAGCTTCAACTTCAGCATCAGTCTTTCCAATGAATATTCAGGGTTGATTTCCCTCAGGATTGACTCGTTTGATCTCCTTGGTGTCCAAGGGACTCTCAGGAGTCTTCTCCAGCAGCACAGTTCGAAAGCAACAATTCTTCAGCATTCAGCCTTCTTCGTGGTTCAACTCTCACAACCATACGTGACTACTGGAAATGCTGATTAAAAATAAAACACACACATACACAAGCAGGAACACCCATCTGGAAGAAGAAGGGCATTGTCTCTTGCACCTCTGTGTCCTTCACTCAGGCCTGCATCTGTGACCGAGATGGGAGTCAATGCAGAGCATTTTCTGAGGCACCCAGAGTGGACTGCTCTATGCCCTGTTACTACACCTCAGAAACTGCCGGACCAAGGCTGGAGGGCCTGGAATGCCTTCTACCACAATTCCACCATGGCTTAGGACCTTGCTGTTCCTATAGGAAGCTGCTGCTGCTGCTAAGTCACCTCAGTCGTGTTTGACTCTGTGTGACCCCATAGACAGCAGCCCACCAGGCTCCCCTGTCTCTGGGATTCTCCAGGCAAGAACACTCGAGTGGGTGGCCATTTCCTTCTCCAATGCATGAAAGTGAAAAGGAAGTCACTCAGTCGTGTCTGACTCTTCGCAACCCCATGGACTGCAGCCCACTAGGCTCCCCTGTCCATAGAATTTGCCAGGCAAGAGTACTGGAGTGGGGCGCCATTGCTTATCCACATAGGAAGCTAATGAGAAGGAAACAGCTCATGATGGACTCCTGCTTCTCAAACATCACCATCTGATCGAAGCACGTGTCAGCTGCACTTAGAATCCACTGGAGACCTAGTCAGTCACTCTGGTCACACACAGCAGCAAGGCACGCTGGGAAACACAGTTACTGGTGCCTCACACAGTGTTCAATGGTTGAATAGAATTAAATAAAAGAATAATGCTCAGGCATACGCTTTGAAAAGCAGAAATCACATTTAACATGTTCAACCTTCTGTTGAGAAAAAACGAAGGTGTCAGGTGTCTGAAACGTTCGATCGTTTTTATTCTTGTAACAATTTTCCCTGTCTAAACTGTGCGTCCCCATTTATAAAGCATCTTTTTCTATATCTTTTTTTCTTCTTCTTCATTTATTGAGTGTGTTGGGGGAAGCTGCTCTGTAGATTTCCAAATCTGAGTGTCTGTGATTTCTTAAACCCACAAAAGGACCCAGGTATCTGATCAGAGCGCTGGGATCACAGAAAAGCCAAGTGGCACCGATTCTCTGGCAGTGGAATATGAAGAAAAGGAGGAGATGAAAGAACAAAAAGGGGAGAAAATATGTAATTATAAAGCCTGAGAATCCATGGAGACGGGGAAACAATGTGCCGCTGAGGGGTTTCGGTGAACTGGCATTACTATTGAAATCACGCATTATCTGTTAGGACCTTAAATATTGAAGTCCTGAAAAAATGTCATTTTTATTCTTTTTAAGCAAATAGGAAAGGGTTTTAGGGTCTCTTTAAGTGGCATAAATAGCGGGAGGAACCCCGGAGAAAATCCACTGTAAATGGACGGGCCCCTTAATGAGGGGAAAGCGGGCTCCCCACCAGCGTTTCCAAGGCAACGCGGATAGCCAAGCAGCACTGCTCTCTGCTCCCGGGGGCAGGATGCCCCTCCCGTCCTGAGGCGATGGAGCGAGGCCGTGGGGACCCGGTCCAGGACAGCCGGCGGGCATCTCAGGGCTCGGCACCTTCACTGGGCCCTGGGCAGCACCCCCCGACACCCCAGACCTGCGGACGCGCGGCGGCCTGTACCACACAGAGCTCCACGTTTCCTGCAGCCCGGATAGAAATCTGCTTTGGTCTTCCCGAGATAGTCCCTTGTGGGCCACAGGTCTGGCCAGTGACTGCCGTGACACCACTCTGCACCCCCAGACCACACTCACATGTGCTGAGGTCAGCTGAACACATTCTCCCTACACCTACCCGCACGTCTCACAGCGTCCAGACAGCATTCCCACCGCAGGGGTCAAGGCCACAGGCCTGACCTCAGCGAGCTCTGCAAACGATGCCCCACCTCCCCTGGGATGGGACCTGGGCTCTCAGCACCTGCTCAGGACCCTGACGTCCCCAGCAGGGCACTCGAGGATGCACACGTCGGCACACCTTTCCTGCTCCAACCCCTCACCAAGGCCACGAGCTTAGGACGCCCACCCTCCAGGGCCCACAAGGAGCCACGTTCAGGACAGCCACGCCTCCCCC
>SJXQ01000125.1:65979-106006 GCA_006408695.1 Aepyceros melampus
CACGTCCTGTAAAAAGATGAAGATTTCTTCGAGGAGCAGCAGCCAAAACCCAGGAAATGTTTGATACCAAAGATTTTCAAATTCTTATGTCTAAACCAGTTGCCTTTCTTTCAGTCTGGTATTTTGGCGCGCTTTCTCTCCTAAATCTCCAGAAATGCTGTCTTTAACCAGTGTTTCCTTTCCCCCTTTTTGGAACTCGCTGGCACACTGTCAGGTCGTCTGTGTGTGGTGGGGGTGTTTTAACCCTCAAAACGATGCACTACCCAAGATGTTTTCTTCTGTTTTTCCAGAAGAAGGAAATGACTGTGGATTTAAAAAATTAATAATACATTTTATCAGCTTATGTAGGGGGACAAGCATGCCAAATGGTCAGGCTGTTTTTCCCTCCGCTCTTTTTTTTTAACAGTCATTTTTTAAAACATACTTAATATTTGACATCCATACTATAAGATTTTGCTAATTAAAACTTGAAATAATATTTAAATAGAGGAGAGGAAGGGAGATCTGAGAATTCTACCTTTTGTGACAGCACTGGATGGAAAATATGTCTGCTTTAAGCATCCAGCCTCCCTGAGAGATACTTGGCCTCATTTAGCCATAAAAGAATCAGCTCTGAATAAAAACCAAGAGACTATGTTTTCCGATCACTGGAGGAGGGAGATTGACGTTTAAAATGGCTGCTCTGATGTTAATGTTGTTAAACTCCCTTCCTCTGTAAGTGACCTGTTTGAATGCAGAGGCTGTCAGTCTGCTTCATCTTCTCCTGCCAACATTTATCTTGTCAGAGCTCACAGGAGCTGGCAGAATTGACACCGTGAGGGACAGGTAATTGAGCACCAAGGACAGAGCTCTGTGGAGGGGCTGCATGTCTGTCCTGAGACCAGCTTGGCCCCAGAGGCTGCCAGCGCCCAGGGCTAAGATTTCTGATGAAGGCTGCTGCTGGCACCTCAGCCACTGGCCTCTGCAAACCAGTCAGAGCCAGTGGAAATTCAGAATCATGGCGTCCAAAATCATTATTCCACTTTAGCCCCTTGGGAACAATAAACTTACACCTTGAGTTTTCTAAGGCAGTGATGATTTTATGATTTTCTTTTTAGTAATTATATCATTTGCATTGTACTTAGTCGCTCAGTCCTGTCCAATTCTTTGCGACCCAACGCATGGACTGCAGCTTGCCAGGCTCCTCTGTTCATGGGATTCTCCAGGCAGGAATACTGTAGTGGGTTGCCATGCCTTTCTTCAGGAGATCGATCTTCCTGACCCAGGAATCAAACAGGGGTCTTCTGCACTGCAGGAGGGTTCTTTACCAGCTGAACTACCAGGGAAGCCCAAACGTAACATTTAATGTAACATAATTTTTGGCCTCGTTTGTGTCTTTATTTCTAACTGCTTATTATGTTTTCCATTACAAAATATCCAGTACAGTAAATCTGAAAAATAAAGAAATGCAGGAAAAAGAAATTTTTAATCACTTGAAGTTATTTACTTAGAAATAATCACTCTTGGCATTTTTGTATACCATCATTCTGCTGTGTATATGGATTTATTGGTACTTAATATGGATGTCATCATGCCATAAGTTTGCCTTCTTGTGGTTTTATTTTTTATTATAAATTCTTCTATAGTATTACTGCAACCTCATTATAAACATTATTTTAATGACTGTATAATTATCTCCCATAATTTACTTAGTTATTACCCTATTGTTGGACATTTAGATGGTTCCAGATTTTTCACTATTACACACAATACTGCCATAAGCACTTGTTCATCAAGCAAATTCAGTTCTTTGGATTATTTCTTAGAATGAATTACCAGCAGTAATTAAATAAAAGTGTTTAAAATTTTCAACACACAATTGATATACACAGCCAAATTGCCTTCCATAAAGACTGGGAGAACAATTGATATTTATCAATGCAATTTCTACATTTAACATATATTACATATATATTTATAGTGTCAAAATGTACACATGTATGTAATTATATATATATATATATATATTCAGCAATAATATATAGACTGGAGGAGGATTTTACTTTTTATCACAACACCAACTGGAAAGCATGCTTCTTTTTAAACAAAATTGATGTTAGTTTATATACATATATATATATATATAGATATATATATATAGTCAAATATGTATCCTGATTTTTTTATGGTTTGGGGGGAGTTTCTTTAGTTTATTTTTTCCAAAGCCAGCAACATTTTATCAAAAATGTAGTTCATTTACAATGTGGTATTAATTTCAAGTGTACTTCAAAATGAGTTAGTTATACATATACAAATATATGTATAAATATGTATATGTATTATATATTCTTTCTCAGTTTCTTTTCCATTATAGTGTATTACAAAATATTGGCTATAGTTCCTTGTGTTATTCAGTAGGTTCTTTTTGTTTATCTGTTTTATATGTAGAAGAATGTATCTATTCATCCCAGTCTCCTAATTTATCCCTATTCGTTTCATTAATTGAACCACATTTTGGCTTTTCTAAAGAAACTATTTTCAATTAAGGCAGAAATGTTTCATCAGGGGAAGAGGCATCCAGGCTTCATTGGTTTTGTTGGAGACATAACTGGACATCTGACCTGGCTATTTCTAGCAGCTCCTGTTAAGGAGAGCATCCCACTTCCTGAAGCCATCCATCCGTCAGTTCGTCAGTCCCTCTGTTTGTTCTCCGTGCTCCGACACCAGGAAGGAAGGAATCGCTCCTGTCCACCAGTGCCATCGACACACGACAGCAGAGCCCTCCACTTCAGCCGCTCCACAGATGTTTGCGGAATGAAGAGATGACGGAGTATGAATGGTCCTACTGAGAGAGGGGTGACTCCCCGCAGAGGGGCCCTGTCATGCTAGGGCCATGCAGAGGAGGGTGAGGATCACAGGCAGAGAGAAAGGGAAAGCTGTGAATGTTAGAGGTGTGAGTCCTCTGTGCCTGGGTTTCAGGTGAAAGATCAAAGGGCAGAGGGGCTCTTCCTGGCCCAGATCTCTCCTTCCTGACACCAAGCGATGATGCTCTAACGTGAGAGTTCAGCTCCTCACCTTCTCCATACGTTCTCTATCACTCTGCTATAAGTAGTCGGACATCCCTACATCAGTTGTTAGCAATATACTCTCTAGACACAGACATGTAGGAGACAAGTAAGGGCAGGGTCAGTACCAAAGAAAGGATGATTAAGTGACAACTGAAATACCAACCAATGAGATTTTATTCTTGTCTCAAAACTACTGCTATCCAGCATAATATACTCAGTGAGGGTATAATCTTTCTCAAGGAGAAATGGACCAATCTGGATGAAACAATACGGAGACCTCACTTGATAGCTTCTCTGTGAAACAACTCCCTACCCCCCAGGGCAGAGCAAAATTTGCCATGCATCACCCAACCATTCCAACCATAAAACAGAGCTTCCAGTCACCTTCCTGGTGCCTTATTCTTTTCAAATTTGCGGGTGATGTTCCACCTAAAATTTGATGATCACAAGTCCTTTGCACAGATCACAAATTGCTAAAGTCGGAGCTTTCTTAAAAACAGCATAGAAGCTAGAAGACAACTGATGGATGTCTTTAAAATTGTGTTGGGGGAACCACTTCCAACACAGAATTCTTTGCTCAAGTGTGAATCTTAATGCAAGCCAAGAAAGTAAGCCAGTGAAGAGTCAGGCAGCACACAGGAGGAGATCCAGGAGAGTGGAGTGAGGCCTGCTGGTCCAGCATGATGCTCGCCAGGTGAGCGGAGCAGACATCTGAGGGGGTGACCGTGTCTCTGTACCATCAGGAAGGGGATGGCCCCACCAAAAAGAGAATGATGACAGAATCGCTATGTGGTCAGATGGTTTCAGAAGTGTGTAGCCGAATTAACAACTGGCACATAAACAACCAAGCAAAAGAAAGGAAAAGGGGAAATTACTAGTTCCAGGGGAAGAACATCATAAGAATGTGACTACAATACATAGCTATAAATAATACAGATATAGTAATGCAAACACTGAATATTGACATTTGCCATTTACATGTATTGGGGAAAGGGAATCACCTGGGAAAGTGGACAGGAAAGGAGCTTTCACTTTGAATTCCGGGTTGTTGTTGTTCGATTGCTCAGTCCTGTCCGACTCTTTGCAACCTCAAGAACTGCAGCATGCCAGGCTTCCCCATCCTCCACTATCTTCCATTGTTTGCTCACATCCATTGAGTCGATGATGCCATCTAACCTTCTCAACCTCTGTTTTCACCCCCTTCTTCTCCTGCCCTCAATATTCCTCAGCCTCAGGGTCCTTTCCAATCAGTCAGTCTTTTTCAGTCAGGCGGCCAAAGTATTGGAGTTTCAGCATCAGTCCTTCCAGTGAATGTTCAGAGTTGGTTTCCTTAGGATTGACTGGTTTAAAGACACTAAATGACACTTAAAATATAACAAAAAGCATAAGCATGACATTTTAGAAATACTGAATGTAAATATTGAAATAAAAAGCAAATGTTAAAGTTTTTAGAAAGCTGAAATTGGAAGTTGGGTGGGCGTGACATGGCATTTGATTTTTTTTAACACTGTGAAATTTTGAGAAAGTAAAAATTCATCACTCACCTAAAAAATAGTTAATATTAATTAATCACAAATAAAAGAAGATTAGAGTAAGAAAGAGTAGAAAAGATACTGTGAAATATCACTGGGTCTTAGTTACAATCCTAAATATGTAATAAAGGAGATGAAGGCAGGTAAGAGATGAAAACATCCATGTACACCTACCTCTGTTTCAAGCTTCCTGTCTGATAATCTCCTGAAACAAGCTTTGTAGTATGAGATGCCATCACTGCAGTCTAGTCTGGCTGCTCCATCATCCGTCCTCAGAGACAGGGGCCCTCACCTGCCCGGAGAAGTGCAGGAAGCTGCCTGTGCAATGTCCAGGGGAACAGAAGGTTCCAGAAGGCCAGGAAAGGAGCTACTCAAAGAAACGTCTGTTGGAATTTTATTTAAAGAAACAGGATGCTAGGTCATCAGGTGATGGAGCTGACCTACCAGACGTGTTAAGAGCCCTCCTAAAAGATGACTGCTGCTGCTGCTGCTGCTGCTAAGTCGCTTCAGTCGTATCCAGCTCTGTGCAACCCCATAGACGGCAGCTCACCAGGCTCCCCTGTCCCTGGGAATCTCCAGGCAAGAACACTGGAATGGGTTGCCATTTCCTTCTCCAATCCGTGAAAGTGAAAAGTGAAAAGTGAAAGTGAAGTCACTCAGTTGTGCCCGACTCTTAGCGACCAAATGGACTGCAGCCTACCAGGCTCCTTCGTCCATGGGATTTTCCAGGCAAGAGTACTGGAGTGGGGTGCCATTGTCTTCTCCCATAAAAGACTAGAGAACTGTAATTTTGAAAGGGGCTCCCCACTTCTGTGGGTAAGAAAACCAGCCCCCACAGGCTCAGGGCTGCCCAAGGACACTTAGCAGCACAGGCTAGAGGAGAGAGAGCCCAGACTTTTGGAGCCAAGGGCTGGTTGTTCTAAAATGCCTTAAACTTCTCCTCAGCAGAAACCATTAAGCACACATGTAAAAACTTGGGAAGTGACATTTAGGGATTTATAGGGCAAAGGAAAATGAGGAAAATGGTCAGATGTGAGGCAGAGGAACATGGGCACTCATTTAAAGGCATCTGATTCAACAAAGACCTACTATCTTCGAAATCCTGGTGACTGTTCTGGAAACTCCATGGTCAGGCTCAGCCCTGGGATCATGTGATCCCCTGTCACTCAGAGTCTCTACATGAGAGAAAGCAGATTAAATATGACCTGTTGGAAAATGTTCTATGTTGAAAGGATAATATATGAGTGCAGCTTGCCATTTTTAGGAAATTCTGTGCATGTGTGTGTGTGTGTGTGTGTGTGTGTGTGAATTAGGCTATATTCTTCTCTTAATTAAATGCAACTTTTTCTAAATTGAGGATAAAAAACATTTTTAATATCATTGGTAAAAAGTCATTCAGACTTTTAAAAACAATACTTTTGGCAGGAAATTTACTCAATTTTCTTTCTCAATAGAACCAACAGCAGGGATCACTCTGAGTAGACAGTAGCTTGCCTCCTCAGCCTGCCTGCTCCTTCCAGACCTGTTTGCCAAGAGAAGGGTTTTATGGCCTCCCTGTGTCCGTGGTCTGAGACAGTGGTCTACCTGTGATTTTACCTCCCTCCTAGAGTCCATTTCCCTGCCCATTTTCTGAACCTTGTTTCCTTGGCCCTTCCATGAGCTCCCAGAAAACATTCACAGCATATTCTGTCTCATCAGATATTTTCAGTTTCTGTTGGATGCCATCAAGTGATTTTCTAAATACAGACATTTGTAAGCACTAAGGGAGTTTATGGATAATAGACGCAAGGAAATCAAAGAAATTGAGAATTGGTGTTTGGACCCATTGTGGTCCCATGGCAAACATTCAGCTGGTGTTAAGGCCTCAGGCAGAGTATTGTGAAGCACTTCATAAAAATGCTTAACTGTAGTCACCCGGAATGAAATGCATCTTCCAGCCAAGACTGTGGGGACACAGTGGTCATTGTCACAGGCTATTAGAGAGCATGTGGGTTTCAATCCTCTCAGGATGCCCAGAGACTTAAAATGGTCCTAGTTACCCCCACTTGAGAAAGTGAGAAGTCCAAATGTGTAAATACTTTGGCCAAGGTGTGGGCTGAGCACCGGGGACTATTAACAACCATGTGAAAGAACCATTGTCCAGCACAGCTGCAGGGCTGTGTTAGGTACAAACCAAAACACTTTAATCTTCAGGTGGCTGGTTTACTTTACTCTGAGTTTATATTGACATGAAGTCTCTTACCCACAAGTTAGGGCATTAACTAGGAAAACATGGGACTCTAAGAGTTGGATGAAGTCACACAAGAGAATGTGGAAAACTCTGAGTAACTTTACCCTTTCAACTGTCCTAGGACTCTCTTGCCAACTGAGATACATAATCCTATTCCTTGTAGGGTCTCTTCCCCCTCTAGATTGAAGCCCCTTGAAACATCTTATCTGAGAGAGATTTTTGCAAAGAGACGCTCAGTCTCATATTGCAACTTTGCTTGTACTATTTACAAATCCAGGAAGAGTCAGGCCTTGACCTACTCCAGGGCAGGGTTGCTATAAACTCAAGTTCTACAGGAGAATCTTTAGAACTAACATAATTGCAAGCCCTTGCTAATAGATTTTGATAACAACTGAAGCCAAGCTTGCCAGAATGTCATCTAAGAGGCTTAGAGGACAAGCCATTGAATACTGACCTTTGGCCAACACTGACCAAGTGCCTGGTAACGTAAATAAAGTTTTATCTGAACACAGCTATGTCATTGACGTATATTCTACAGCTACAACTTCTACTAACATAGCAGAGCTGAGTGGCTGTGACAGAGCTCACATGGCCTGCAGCCCTCAAAGATTTTCTCTCTGGCCTGTTATGGTGAGAGCTTGCCGGCCCCTTGCTCAGACTAGTGAGAGCGGCGTGTAATTGCTGTTAGGCTGCCATCGTCACATAGGTGCAATAGTAACAGTGAAGTTCTGCTTTCAATGTGCTGTCTTCCTTCTGACTTAAATTTGTATGTAACATCAGTTCAGTCACCAGTCATGTCTGACTCTTTGCCACCCCATGAACCACAGCATGCCCGGCTTCCCTGTCCATCACCAACTCCCATATACATACATATATAATGTATAAATATACATTGGAGTAGGAAATGGCAACCCACTCCAGTATTCTTGCCTGGGAAAGTCCATGGACAGAGGAGCCTTGCGGGCTACAGTCCGTGGAGTCACAAAGAGTTGGACACAACTGAGCATGCACACACAAATATGTATATATTTATATATATATATATATGAAGTTTCAGTGGGCTCAAATAATAACAGTCATGACTGCTTTTCCTGGTGTATAGAGGGTTTAATACTATGCTGTTAGGCAACGTAACATTAAAAAATCTACTCCTCAGCCAGCTGTAAAGCAACAAGTTAATGCCCATGAAACTTACTCCTGTTACTAAATACCCCATGCTGAGTGGCAGTTGCTTTTCTAAGCTGGAATAAACTGTTGCAGTTGTAAACCTTGTGAGGGTGGAGAGTGTCTGTTACACAACAATATAGCTGTTTCTCCCACAGCGGGACCAGAGCACACAATTCTAGGAAGGAAGCTGGACATGAGAATGAAGCTTTCATTGGGCCATTCCGTGATGACCCGTCCCCATACATGTGATTCCTCACTCCGGCATTCTAGGTTCTGCTGAGTCCAAGGTTTCAGTACCCATGGAAGGAAGGTTTCCACAAAGAATAACACCTGAAATGAACGTTTGGCTAGATCATTTAGCACTCCTTGCATGAGTCAGCCAAAGCTCCAGGGTACACGCGCTGGCTGTCAGCTCAGGTTCTCTGTAGAGTCCTCTCCCTAGACGGCTTCTCTGCTCACACTAGTTAGAATCATTCTCTGTGCTTCTGACTAGGAATCTTGGCTGATGTAATCTTCTAAAGTAAAACTCTGAGCCTTTTCCAGTTGCCCAGCACTGCTTGTTAAACCACAGGCAACTAGAAATGACAGTAAAAATGTATGATTTTACAACATATTATACCCTAAATGTCAATAGAAAGCATGTTTTATAAACCGAACTCTAGTCTTAGTTTTGCATTTTCCATCTTTACCTAATGCCAGCCTCCCACAGCCACATTTATCTCTTTCTTCACTAAAGTACATGACTTTTTTTTTTCCTGTTTTACTTCTAAGCCCTTTCCTCTTACTTGTATCTTTCAGATCAATTCGCCTAATCAACTGATTATGTAAACAGAGTTTTAAATTCTCTCTGTGTACATTGATTTCTTTATTTCAATCTTCAGCCTATCGATCATACCATTTGATCAATTGAATAAAGAAGCAGTGTCATGTGGCATATTCCACACTTGGGTACTTTTGCTTGAAGGAGAAGAATGCAGATGTTTGTTTTTATTTTCTAAATGATTACAACCTTAAATGCCGCATTGGATATGCACCTCGATAAACCTTACAAAGTCTTTGCTATCTCTTTTCTAGGCTGTCTTCAGGGCCCCCAAGGCCCAACCAGCCTGAAAACTCAATGGAAATAATTTGCTATTTACACAGAGCCTTTCATTTGGTAAGGAGCCAGCTCAATCCTTAACCCTTTATCTGCCTCCACTGTAGCACTCACCACAAGGTATTGCATGCTTGCCTTTCTATCCCCTTATCCTGTGAGCCCTTTAAGATGTTCAGCAAATGTTATAGAGTGAATGATGCATAAAAAAGAAAGAAAGGAGAAATGTAGAGAGGAAGCAATGGAAAGAGGATGGAAGAATTTATCTTAAGAAATATACGGCATATATGGGCCTCTTTTACATTCCACACCTGAGCCGGGAATAGGATACAATAAAATGAATAAGGTCCAGGCTCTGTTCCGACTTCCCTGGTGGCTCAGATGGTAAAGCGTCTGTCTACAATGAGGGAGATACGGGTTCGATCCCTGGGTCGAGAAGATACCCTGGAGAAGGCACTGGCAACCCAGTCCAGTACTATTGCCTGGAAAATCCCATGGATGGAAGAGCCTGATAGACTACAGTCCATGGGGTCACAAAGAGTCAGACATGACTGAGCGACTTCACTCACTCTGTCCAAAGGAAGTGACAGTCTGATGGTTGGGGGTGGGGCAGACATGCTAACAGATAAGAACATCCTAACATGCATCCTGCACAAATGTGCCCAGGGTGTTAGGGAGCTATGAGGAGGTACCCTTCACTCAGCCCCCTCTGCTTGCCTTTGAATGCACAAAGAATGATCTAGACTGCATGGAAGGTCAGGAATTCTGAGTTCTTTTAGAGCTGTATTTTCCAGACTTCAGCCTTGATCCAATGGACCATGAGGTCAATTTACTGAGTTACAACCAGGGTTCCTTCAAAATTAGATAAAACAGAGCATGATCAGTTCAGTTCAGTCGCTCAGTCGTGCCCGATTCTTTGCGACCCCATGAATCGCAGCATGCCAGGCTTCCCTGTCCATCACCATCTCCCGGAGTTCACTCAGACTCATGCCCATCGAGTCAGTGATGCCATCCAGCTATCTCATCCTCTGTCGTCCCCTTCTCCTCCTGCCTCCAATCCCTCCCACCATCAGAGTCTTTACCAATGAGTCAGCTCTTTGCATGAGGTGGCCAAAGTACTGGAGTTTCAGCTTTAGCATCATTCCTTCCAAAGAAATCCCAGGGTTGATCTCCTTCAGAATGGACAGGTTGGATTTCCTTGCAGTCCAAGGGACTCTCAAGAGTCTTCTCCAACACCACAGCTCAAAAGCATCAATCCTTCGGTGCTCAGCCTTCTTCACAGAGCATGATACATGGGAGGAAAAGAACAAAGAAACAAGGTTGCCAAAAACGTGCAATGAGTTAAAATGTAGAATTGTTTCTGCTCTGGGTCTCCATCAAAATATGTGTCTAATCCAGTGTTCTTGAGAACAAGGTGGTTGACCAGGAAGCTCAAACATGGTGAGGAGGCAGTCAGACCTCAGAGATCAGCCCATTCTTCTCTGTGGCTTCAGAACAGGAGGAAAACAACAGATGCGGCCGGAGTTGCCTAAGAAGGCTCCTCTCCACCCTCCCTCCTCCTCCCCCTCCTCCCAGTACCCTCAGGCTCCCATTCCGCCATGATGCAGCCTGGAAGCACAGGGCATCACCTCACCCTTTCAGAAATCCCTCGAGGTGCCATACTCCAAGGGGCAGCTCTTGGCTGCTGAGGATGACACATTGAGACAAAGCTCATCTATCAGGACCTAGAGGAGAGGACATTGTGTGAAGTTCAAGGTGCAGGATGCTGGTGATGGGGCAGGACGGCAGGGTCTTCTGAGTGCTGGCCACGGGCTCCTGGAGGGGGTGGGATGGCCAGGCACTCTTAGATACCCGGACACAGAATAAAGGTCAGAAATCCTGCTGGGGTCTTTATTGTGGTTATTACTTGGCAAACACACAGGTATTCTTAGCTTTTCAAAAGTTTAACCTATACCACTTCACTTTTAAGAAATACCTACATTAGAACCTGGTTTCACTAACTGAAAGAAAGCTGAACAGAATTTTCACATTTATACAAAATGACAAAATGGAACGATAGCATCCAGCGTACGTTTTGCAGGGAGCACTGTGGAGTAGTGAGCACTGAGCAGGGAGGAGGCGACATTAGGCTTCTTCTTGGGAACTGCCCTCAGCATCTCAGCATCCAGCCACCGGGACTGTGAACTGTCTTGAGCATCGGTGCTTCCTCTCGATTTTTTGTGCATCCCTTAGCTAAACGCGTCCTCAGGTAATCGCTTCTTGACTTTATGCTATTCTGGCCCCAAAGGTTTCATGCTGCTACTGCTAAGTCGCTTCAGTCGTGTCTGACTCTGTGCGACCCCATAGATGACAGCCCACCAGGCTCCCCCATCCCTGGGATTCTCTAGGCAAGAATACCAAAGTGGGTTGCCATTTCCTCTTCCAGGGGATCTTTCCAACACCAGAATCGGACCCAGGTCTCCTGAATTGCAGGCAGATTCTTTACCAGTGAACCACCAGGGATAATGACTCCATCCAAATTGGAATCCTGAGTGTCCCCTTCCTGTTAAGCCTCCACCTCATTTCCTCTCATGACCCCACTTCCTCGCACACACCTTCTCCTACTGGGCTGCTTCTCTCTTTCTCTCCTTCCAGACCCAGTTCATAGCTTCTCTTCTCCAGAAAGACTTCCTTTATTTTCCCACATTGTACCTTGTGCTCAGAGACACTTCCGTCATTTCATTCTCCAAAGGGGCTGTCAGATGTCCATGCCATGGCCCGCCTTCCCTGTAGCGCAGTGTCTCCTTGAAAACTGGGGCCAAATCTGACTTCGCCTGGGCTCCTGATCTCCTGACTGCTGCACTGAGCACATAGTGGGGACTGAGTACTGATTGCTATGTACCTGAACGAACTTCACAAGTGTGTTCATTTGTCTTTGAACACACTATTTAATATAGAAACAAAATGCGATCAAATCACTAGAGCTGCCTTAAACATAAAAAGGAAACAGGGCCATTGCTTCTATATGTCATGCCAGCTTGGCCTAGATAAACCCTGAGATTTGTTCTAAATCTGCCATGCTGCAGTCCATGGGGTCACAAAGAGTCAGACACAACTCAGCAACTAAATTACAACAATAGTTGATTCAGAGTGTGGTGCTCCTTCCTTTGTTTTTTAATGCTATGAAATTGGATTTCTTATTATTTTCAATAAAACCAAAGATTCTGCTGATTATTTATCAGCTTACTGAGTTGGCCAGAGCATTTCAAACTATAGAAAACAACACCAGACAATTTATTCTCTTGTGGTATAAAAATTGCAACCTTATCTGTGGTATACACTTTTGCAATTACAGTTTTTTAATTAACTGTGTTTGCAGTTTTACTTCTAAAATATCACACTGACAAAAAGGACACATAACACACATTGTTTAAGAATAAAAAAGTGAAAAATAAACACCTGAGCTCAAGAAACACCCACACAAACTTGGAAAGAAGGAGTCCGGCCAGTGATTCCGAAGCATCCCTTTGCCTTTTTCCCTCAGAGAAGGGATGACATCTTATTCATTATAAGTACTGGCTTCTGTTAGAATCGTTCTCTTTCCACCCTGGTGCTTTTACTGTGGTCTTAATTTGCACATGGCTGCTGACCAATGAGGTTAACACCCTGCCCTGTGATGGCACAGACTGGGACCGAGTCAAGTCAGTGATCTGGGTCTGAGAACCCGTGTGCTCCCCCTATTCACCCGTACAGGTGGAAGGATTTGGGTGAAAGGAAGCAGACACGAGTGTGCACTGACTCTGCCTCTCACTGGAAGTGTAATCTCAGCAAAGTCCTGCACACTTCCAAGAGGGAGGAATTATAAAATGAGGGTAATAACCCCAAATCTCTCATGAGGAGTAGACAGGATGCTCTACATAAAGCCCGTGGTGGTAACTGCTTCTGGTTGTCACCATAGTTCAGTGAAAGTGAAGTTGCTCAGTCGTGTCCGACTCTTTGCAACCCCATAGGTTGTAGCCTACAGAATTTTCCAGGCAAGAGTACTGGAGTGGGTTGCCATTTCCTTCTCCAGAGGATCTTCCTGACCCAGCAATCAAACCCAGGTGTCCTGCATTGCAGGCAGAGTCTTTACCTCCGAGCCACCAGGGAATAGTTTACATGTCCCTTTTGTCTTACCTCACAGACACTGGCTGGATGTCTGAGACACAGGTTTAAAATGTTTTAGCATCTACCCAACACTGTTGGAAATGTCACCATTTAGAGCATCAGCAGTTCATTCTCAAGCTGGGAACCATTTCTAAGTTAACTTTCTTGGACAAGCAAATCCTTTTTTTTTTTTTTTAACTTTTTATTTGGTATTGGAGGTATAGCCAGTGAACTGTGTTGTGATACTTTTAGGAGAATGGTAAAGAGACTCAGTCATACATATCCAAGTATCCATTCTCCTCCAAAATTTCTTCCCATCCAAGTTGCCATGTAACATTGAGCAAAGTTTCCTGTGCTCTGCAGTACATCCTTGGAACTCTTAAGCTGCTGTCCATCTCTCACCTAGCTCTCAGGACACAGATGAGAGAGAAATGGAGAGAAGGAAATGCTAGTGACCCAGAAGGAAGAGTGATCTCCAAGGTCTTATCTAGCTGAGACACAGGTGAGGCCCCTACTGGTAGAAGCAAAGCAAAGATAAGATGGGGCTGGGGGAGCCCAAGCCTCATAGAAAGTATGGGCAGATGTTAAACCAGGAAGTTAAACAAAGCTGAAGGTAAAGGCTCACGGGCAATGCTGGGGTAGGTGAGATGCTGAGTCAACATAAGAAAAAAGCAAATCTACCCAGGGTCTGGCTGGAGAGTCTGTCACTCAGAGTCAGCAAGGTCTGACAAGAGGCAAAGCAGTCAGGAAATATTCTCTGAATCTCAACTATGTATCAAGTGCCTTCTTAGGTCCTGGGAATCTAAGCCCCACCTCCTGGGGCTTAGAGGATGACAGTAAAATTAACTGCTGGGCAAACAATGACAAATAGGGTATAAGAAATTTACAACTGTGTAAAGTGATCAAATAAACTAGAAGATTCCTCAAGAATGTGGAAGAGCGGTACTTGATCTAGTGAAGACCTTTCTGAGAATGAATAGGAAGAAGTCAAGTGAGGAGAAGCATTCTAGGAAGCAGATAGCAGACAGCAGGTTTGGTAAAGGAACTGAAAACAGTGGAGGATGAGAGATAAAGGGAGCATAATGTTTGGTGAGGCTGGGAGGTAGCCAAGGCCAGCTCACACAGAGCTTCATGGGCAGGTGCACAGATTTTGGGCTTTCCTCCAAGAGAGGTAGAAAATCACTGGTGATGCTGAAATAGAGATATCTCATGCTGTGGCCTGGAGGTTTAGGAGAACCCCTCTGCTGAAGTGCAATGACCCTCTGAAAGGTGGTTGTCACCTGAAAAATGATAAATCACATGGAAAAATTATGCCAAAATTTTAGATCATTCAGAAAAGTTCTTAAGAGTTCAGATTGCATTATTTTGCCACTTAAGCACTTGTAATATAATAAAAAAAAAACAATGAAGAAACAAATAACATATCTAGGTGTTTTAAGCAAATTTTATTTGTATGTATATATTTAAAAAAAATTGAGAGAAGAGGAAAAAGAACAGAATGGTGGGGACAGGGTATTGGCCTAGTTTGGAGGAAAAATACTTTTCTGTCCCAACTCTGCATTCATATTCTTTGTAACTTTAGGTCCTTAGCATGCTGTGCCCTGGTTCTTCTTGGATGAAATAATGGGCATGAAACTGGAATGTGAGAGGGAAGTGTGAGAATGGTGTTCAAAGACCATCATTTGTAGTGGCAATGGGATTAAATAAGGAGGGAATGGGATTAAATAAGGAAGCACTGGCTGAACAGAGGAACATGTAAGCCCTGGTGGAAAATGAGAAGAATGTGCACTGCTGGTGGGCAAAAATGCATTCTCCTAGGAATTAAAGGCGGGGAAGGCATTGGCACCCCACTCCAGTACTCTTGCCTGGAAAATCCCATGGACAGAGGAGCCTGGTAGGCTGCAGTCCATGGGGTCGCTAAGAGTCAGACACAACTGAGCGACTTCACTTTCACTTTCATGCATTGGAGAAGGCAATGGCAACCCACTCCAGTGTTCTTGCCTGGAGAATCCCAGGGACAGGGGAGCCTGGTGGGCTGCCGTCTATGGGGTCGCACAGAGTCGGACATGACTGAAGCGACTTAGCAGCAGTAGCAACAGCAGCAGGAATTAAAGGAGCCTTCATCTATATAAAAATGAACACTAAAGACAGACAAACACAGCATGGGGAAGAACTGTACTGACTGAATCTGAGCAGCTCCAGAGAAAACGTCTGTATATTCTGCTTTCCTCCCTAAAATTGCTCTGAGGATAAAATTATATAGATATAGATATAAACACCAATACATGTATGCATAGATATAAATACATAGATAAGGCTTCATATACTATAAAACATGGTATACCTGTAAAGTACTATACTAAACTTCCCCTTAAACAAATGACCACACTTCCTCCTCCTTCATCAAATTAAACCATTACCAAAAGCATCATGGTCATTTATATTTGCAGTTGATACTGCATGTGTTTTTTTAATCCAATCACACCTGGCCAAAGTATAAGGGCTCTATTTGCAATTAAGACAACTACCTGGGGAAGAACTCATTTCAGCAAGATGAGTTGAGTTTATAAGCTTTGTATGGAAAGATGCCCCAGAACGGAAGAGAGGAGTAATTCTGAGGCAAACTCAGTAGCCACCTTCCATTCTTTTCAGGTCTATATGCCATGAACTCATATCTGGATCCTTAAAAAAGGAACTGCGTGCTAAACACTGAAAAACAATGGGGTAAAATCTCTGTGGTTAAAGATCAAACCATTAAAGACTTAAGGCAGGCCTGCATAGTAGACTGTGAGGGGGCAGAGAAAGGTGACGTCCCATCCAGGGTCACTGGGAGAGTCTGATGGTCACAGAAGGGCCAGGACTACTTGAGTGTTGGGCCAGCAGAAACCTAGAAGGCAGAGGACAGGAAACAGGGAGGAATGAATCTGAATGAATCTGAATGAATCTGAATGAATCTGATTAGGGGCCACAGAATTGCTTCCTTCTGTGGCCCCACATCATCTTTAGCCAAGAATTCCATTCTTTCACTTAATCTTTCCTTCATTCATCCACTTAAGCACATATTTACTGAGTACCTAATGGCTAGGTACCTAACCTTTGTAATCTATTGCTTTGAGTTAAGAATGATGCCTATAAGCTGAAAAATACAGGATAGCCCACTCTCTGAAGGCTCTGACCTTTAAAAAATGTAACCCTCTTCCATCCACATTAAGATAAAAAGTTGCAGAACAGGGGATAACATGTGCCTTGTTGAAGATTTACAAGAATATCATCACCAAATCAACCTGGACAGTTGTAAGAACAAAGGATTCCACCCTGAAGAAGTTTGCAACAACCAACCACACTCCCTCCCCTTTTAGTACAAAACAAGCTTGAATTCTGACTCAGGTAAGATGGATCTTTGAGACACTAGTCTACCATCTTCTAAGTCTCTGACTTTCCAGATAAAGTTGTCATCTCTTGCCTCAATACCTCATCTCCTGATTTATTGCCTTGTGGTGAGCAGAATGAGCTTGGACTTCATAACAGAAAGAGCACCTGAGAGGTCAGCTGGCAGGTATCAGCCCGGAGGCAGCATCAGTTGTCTCCTCCCTGACCTTCCACATGAACAGTGGCCTCACAGTACAGGAGGCATACCTGGGAGGAGGAGAAGGTGAATGTCCTATGAGGATCACACTTCCCGGGCCAGTGAGAACAGGAAAGCACGCTGGGCCTCTCAGCCTTTGTTGACGGCAGTGTTGAGGGTGAAGTGGAGTTCCAGCCTGATTCCAAGGGTGCCAGGGAAGTCGGCTCTGGGATTCTTGCTTTGACTCTCCAGGCTGAAATGGTTATTAAATCATTATGTGTACTTGGCATCAAGTGCTGTCCTGATTTTATAAGCCTGAGGTCGGTCCTTCTTTCTGCCCATTCATATTTATGCATTCGGACTAATCATGTTAGCTCAGTTACAACGCCCCTGCTCACTTCCCTGCTGGTCTTGGCTCCCCTCTCAGCTCAGTTTAAGCTCTGTTTTGATCAAACACCCAGCTCAGAGCTCAGATGTGTGTCATCCACACACAGAGGAGGTTACTACTGCCTGTTTTCCTTCTGACTCATCCTTGCTGTTGCCAGACCTTCTCACAGGGCATTAATCTGTTTCTTCCTGGTCCTCTCTGGACCAGACACCTCTTTCTCACGCCCTCCTCACTGACCAGGATGGGGTGTTCAGGATCTCCCACGTCTCTCTCTAAGTTCATGTGCTCCAAGCACCAGCTGATTCATCAACCTCACCTCTGGGGAGGCATCCTGCCTGCCCTGCTCTCTCCTCTCAGCTGAATTGCTTCCTTCTGTGGCCCCACATCATCTTTAGCCAAGAATTCCATTCTTTCACTTAATCTTTCCTTCATTCATCCACTTAAGCACATATTTACTGAGTACCTAACGGCTAGGCTGTGGATACAATGCAGGAAGTAGGCTGAATCTTACCTCTTATAGATTTCATAGTCCATGTATTCATTGGACAAATATTTGTTGAGCACTTAAATTGTGTCCTTGCCTCTCAGGATATAACAGTGAATAATACATTCTGCCTCCATTGACTAGAGAGAGAGGTTAATCAAACACTCCTAGTAAGAAATAAGTGATTTCTTTCATACAGATAAATGCTCTGAAGAAAAATAAATTTTCTATGAGATCTTCTGACAAGCAACCTAGGAAGTCTAAGACTTACTTTGTTGAGAAAAGGACACTTGAGATGCAGTCTGTTTAGTTGCTAAGTTGTGTCTGACTCTTTTGTTACTCCATGGACTGTAGCCCATCTGGCTCCTCTGTCCATGGGATTTTCCAGGAGAGAATACTAGAATGGCTTGCCATTTCCTTCTCTGAGGGATCTTTCTGACCCAAGGATTGAACGCACATCTCTTGCATTAGCAGGTTGGTTCGTTACTGCTGAGACATCTGGGAAACCCATGTCTGAAGATGAAGTAGAGTTAGCTGGACAAAGTAGTTGGTCAAGATCATCCCCCAGAGTGAGAATGACATGTACAAAGTCCCTGCATGAGAAGGACCCAGTCCATCAGCAGAGCTGAAAGGAGCCCAGAGTAGCAGGCAGAGAAAGAAGAAAGTAGAGAATGGACTCTGAAGGAAGGGTCAGCAACAGAGTCAGCAGGGCCATCCAGGCTGATAAGAAATTTGATTTCTGAAAAAAAAAAAAGAAAAGAAATTTGATTTCTTCCTTAAAAGTAGTGGGAAGACCCTGAAGAGTCTTCATGCTGCAACACAGAAAATGAATTAGAGGGAACCATGCTAAGATGCTGATAGTCTCATTATGATAGAAATACAGTTGAGAAGTGATACATTTTATCAGGGCATTGATGGTTCAGTTCAGTTCAGTTGCTCAGTCGTGTCCAACTCTTTGTGACCCCATGAACCGCAGCATGCCAGGCCTCCCTGTCCATCACCAACTCCCGGAGTCTTACCCAAACTCATGTCCATCAAGTCAATTATACCATCCAACCATCTCATCCTCTGTCGTCCTCTTCTCCTCCTGCCCCCAATCTTTCCCAACATCAGGGTCTTTTCCAATGAGTCAGCTCTTGCATAAGGTGGCCAAAATATTGGAGTTTCAGCTTCAGCATCAGTCCTTCCAATGAACACCCAGGGCCGATCCCTTCAGAATGGACTGGTTGGATCTCCTTGTAGTCCAAGGGACTCTCAAGAGTCTTCTCCAACACCACAGTTCAAAAGCATCAGTTCTTCAGTGCTCAGCTTTCTTCACAGTCCAATTCTTACATCCATACATGACCACTGGAAAAACCATAGCCTTGACTAGATGGACCTTTGTTGTCAAAGTAATGTCTCTGCTTTTTAATATGCTGTCTAGGTTGGTCATAACTTTCCTTACAAGGAGTAAGAATCTTTTAATTTCATGGCTGCAATCACCATCTGCAGTGATTTTGGAGCCCAGAAAAATAAAATCAGCCATTGTTTCCACTGTTTCCCCTTCCATTTGCCATGAAGTGATGGGGCCAGATGCCATAATCTTAGTTTTCTGAATGTTGAGCTTTAAGCCAGCTTTTTTACTCTCCTCTTTCAAGAGGCTCTTTAGTTGTTCTTCACTTTCTGCAATAAGGGTGGTGTCATCTGCATATCTGAGGTTATAGATATTTCTCTTGGCAATCTTGATTCCGCTTGTGCTTCCTCCAGCCCAGCGTTTCTCATGATGTACTCTGCATAGAAGTTAAATAAGCAGGATGACAATATACAGCCTTGATATACTACTTTTTCTATTTGGAAACAGTCCATTGTTCCATGTCCAGTTCTAACTGTTGCTTTCTGACCTGCATACAGGTTTCTCAAGAGGCAGGTCAGGTGGTCTGGTATTCCCATTTCTTGAAGAATTTTCCACAGTTTATTGTAATCCACACAGTCAAAGGCTTTGGCATAGTCAATAAAGCAGAAATAGGTGTTTTTGTGAAACTCTCTTGCTTTTTCCATGATCCAGCAGATGTTGGCAATTTTATCTCTGGTTCCTCTGCTTTTTCTAAAACTAGCTTAACCATCTGGAATTTCACAGTTCACATATTGCTGAAGCCTGCCTTGGGGAATTTTAAGCATTACTTTACTAGCGTGTGAGATGAGTGTAATTGTGTGGTAGTTTGAGCATTCTTTGGCATTGCCTTTCTTTGGGATTGCTTTCTGACCTGCATACAGGTTTCTCAAGAGGCAGGTCAGGTGGTCTGGTATTCCCATTTCTTGAAGAATTTTCCACAGTTTATTGTAATCCACACAGTCAAAGGCTTTGGCATAGTCAATAAAGCAGAAATAGGTGTTTTTGTGAAACTCTCTTGCTTTTTCCATGATCCAGCAGATGTTGGCAATTTTATCTCTGGTTCCTCTGCTTTTTCTAAAACTAGCTTAACCATCTGGAATTTCACAGTTCACATATTGCTGAAGCCTGCCTTGGGGAATTTTAAGCATTACTTTACTAGCGTGTGAGATGAGTGTAATTGTGTGGTAGTTTGAGCATTCTTTGGCATTGCCTTTCTTTGGGATTGGAATGAAAACTGGCCTTTTCCAGTCCAGTGGCCATTGCTGAGTTTTCCAAATTTGCTGGCATGATCTGGAATTAAATTAGGAATATTCTTTTATGATTAAATATGGGTGAATAGTAATCAAAATATTTCAAGAATAATTCCTAGATGCCTAATTTTTTACAACTAGGAGATGTTGTCTCTATCATGAAGAAGGGAAAACTATAAGGGAACCACGTTTGGAAGAGATTGCAAGTGTGGTATTGAGTATGTTGAGTCTGAAATGTCCTTGAGAGATCCAAGTGTGAATAGGTAGTTGGGTTGTAGAGTTGTTGCTTTCCTTTTGCAGGAAAGATTTAGGCTGAATATATATATGTGAGAGTCAATGGTGTTCAGATACTATCATGAGTTGTTAGTAAAGATATTTCCTAGAAATTATTACTCTATCTCCTCCACTAACTTCTCCACCTATTTGAAATTAAGAATCAAGTTTTATTCTTCTTTGAATACTCATCTTCTATCATATTACTCATTATACATTGAATACTGAATTACTAAAAGAAATACAGATAACAGTATCATAAAACAGAGTATCACATTAAGCATTTTACAAACAACTTAATCCTTAAAACAAGCCCATGTTAAAACAATGCTAACTTGAACTTCTTTTTTTTCCTAATGAGGAAATAGGTGAAGAGAATGTCAGCAATTTGCCCAAGGTTAATTCCTAGGAAACAGCCAGATTGGAACTCAAAAATAAGGTCTATCCACTCACAGACTCCATGCCACAATTTTTTCATTCTAGGGTTTCTGTCCTGAATGACAGTGAGTCAGGAAAGGAAAGGAAAAACAGAGGCACACTTTCCATGGACTAAGGTACATTTGTTAGCACGCCATAAAGAAAGCCTAAGTTGAATTCTGTCCATCACAAAAGCAGACCAAGTGGTGCTCATATTGGCCATAGTCTATTAAATATAAAGTTCATTTGCTCTCGTGAACTGATCAGCAGGTGCTGATTTCATCTTCAAGAGATTTGAGGAAAGTCAATCATGTTTATGAATGCTTAGAAACAACCAGTTTTATGGGCTCTTTCTTTAAACTTCAACTGTTACTAAAGAACTTTAATTCAGTGTTGGCTCTAGGATAGGTTTACTATAACAGAACTATAAAGAGACTCTCTTTCTGGGCACAGATGGAAGATACCACCACCCTTTCTCTCATTCGGGTCATGACCTTGCTCCAGATAGATCCTCAACCAGTTGCTTATTTGATGTCATCTTTCTTTCATCCTTGCTCTTAATGCACTCTTTCATTTAGTTATCTATGGGACATATTCATTAGCTCATGGAAAAGTTAGATGGAATCCTAGGGAAAGTCTCTGAATTGAGTTCTGAATTTCAATCCAACTCACATCTTACGAATTGAATGTCCTGGGTGGATTTCATTAAATCCCCTTCTTTTCTGATTCTTCATCTGCAATGAAAAAAAAAAAAAAAAAATATATATATATATATAAGAAAGCTGAATGTCCAGAGGACTGCATACAATATGTGTAAATCAGCTAAGACAGCATTTGACTTATCATAGCAATTCAATAACTGATAGCTGTTTATATTATTCTGTCCTAGGATTGGCCTTCTTGGAAATTGCTACAGTGGAGTATATTATTTTCCCCCCAAAATCTTCAAAGATAAAGATGTTTCAAGCAGATGTTATGATTGCTCTTGTAATAAGAATCTGGATAAAAGATACACACAAAATGATTATTTCTTGTAAGTAAAAATTATAGTTGAACATATGCATATCTATTTTTGTCTTTTCCTGTTTCTCCTCTAAGTCTACTTTTAAATATATGTATTTTAAAAGGCATAAATCCACAAAATTGGGGCGAATGAGAGAGAAGAGAAGTCTACATTTTGATAGCTGGAAAGCAAATAGATGAGAAATAACTGACTTAGCAGATCCAAGAAAGCAACTCCTGAGACTGCAGCTGGGAAAGATAGAAACTAAATTAACTGCACCAAGAATCCTCAAAAGACTCAATAACTCACAGCACTCTGTACTTCCTTTCTCATACCCCTGAGCAACTGCCCTTATTTTCTCATGGAAGCTTGAAGGATTTTCCTCTCTGAAGAGGGTAAATGAGAGGATCTTGAGTTGACAGAGGCACCTTTACAAAACAAGAATACAATGTGGAGAGAACCCTACTGAACACAACCTTCCAAGACTCCTAGCTCCCCCTCTAAGACTGGGCTCCCTTGGGAGCTGGACCTCCCTCTCCAGCCAGAAGATTCTAAGTCTTCTCAAAAACATCCCATCAGCCTAAGAAGAAATGCTTAGAAATACTGACACCAAGGGTTTTACAAGAAATGCCCAGCCACAGCAGTTATAAACCCTGCTCGAGTATCCAGTGTCTGCACCCAGGTGAAAATCAGAATGACTTCAGATTTCCCAAAAGGGACCTAGACCCTCACACAGAAGAAATGATGAATAACACCTTTAAATTTCTGATGGAAAACTATTCTTAACCTAGATTTTACACAAAGTCATTTCCAGATGAGCTAAGTCTTGAAAAATTTATTCACCATTAGCTGCTTCCTTTAGAAATTGCTGTGGAAAGCAAAACAAGGGAATGAAATGAGAAAAGGGGACTCAGGATGCAGAAAAGAGGAAGTCCAACCTGAGGGAAGACAGATGGCTCTCCAGGACAATGCTGATGGGAGATCTCAAGACAATGCCTGTTCTCAGGCTTAAAGGGCAGTCATACCTTTAACCTGATGAAGCAGCCAGAGAGCATATCCAAAAAAGTAAAGGAGACAGGAAACAAAAGTAGACATCAGATGCAGAACTCAGGAATCCAACTCAAGAGAAGGGAAATTCCATGGATGACTACGATGGGAAACCCAGGACAAGAGCTGTGCAGCTGTTCTGAAGAGCAGATAGCCCTGAAAACAAGAAAATACAGCTCTTGGATGGCATCAATTACTCGATGGACATGAGTTTGAGTAAGCTCCGGAAGTTAGTGATGGACAGGGAAGGCTGGCATGCTGCAGTCCCTGAGGTTGCAAAGAGTCAGACATGACTAAGTGACTGAACTCAACTGAACAGCTCTTCCAGAGTGACTCCTAGAGACAAAATGTGAACTGATAAATTCCTTGATGGAGCTGACCTTGCAGAAGTGGTATAAAGGGGAAGATAGGAAGATATGGAAAGAATGAGCAAGGTGAACGATAATCTAAAGAAATAATGAACAGTTGATAGCTTCAGGAGAAACATAAAGGAAGCATAATTACAATGTGCTACAATGATCCTTTATGAATAATATTAATATTTGCTTAGCTCAGTGAGGATATTGAATATTCATTAAACAAAGTTTTCAAAACTTCAGTTTGAGATGACTGGGGAGAGACAAGGAAGGAATGATACAAGAGAATAAAATAGTATCAAATTAAATTCTCATCTGCCATAATAGGAATTAGATAACATCAAAGATAGATTAATCAAAATATAATAGGCATATAAAAATTTGCTAAAGTTTCAGAAAAAGCTAAAAAACTGGAAAACTTGTCTCTAAAGATGAGATCAAGTGAAATAAGGAGTGAGTAACCTATACTTTAACAGAAAACTTTGGCATTTTCATTAAAATGCTATTTAATTATAAAACTTTTTTTTAATGGCAAAGATTCCAGTTCTGTAATTCAAAGTCACATGAGACATAGGGTAGTGAATCAATATTCATCCCAGAAATGTCATTTAGCTTCTGAATGCTGACTTAGCTGTGGAGTCTGTGAGTTCTGTGTCTTATGTGATGATGATCTCATAGCTAAGGCAACAGCAAGATTGATGCTAGACTCTCCTCATTCTCCAGGGCACAGGCTGGTTCCCACCATGCTGCCGCTGCACAGACTTGTTAAAATGAATGGTCCAGAGCCCAGTCTGAGAGCGGGCACACTCACTGTTGGTTTTGGAGTGGTCAACAAGGGCATGCAGTCATGTTTTTCACCTCTGGACTGAGCCCTGCAGACTCATGGGGCCTCAGAAATTCACACTAATCCCCAACAGCTGCTTTGCAAAAGTATCATGGGTTATTTATTAATTCTTATGCAACAAGCAGTGATTGAGCACCTGCTACTTTCCAGGCACTTTACTATGAGTTGGGAATTTCAAAAAAAGAAACGATTTGGTTGCAGGGAAAAGTGGATGGTTCTCTGTGAAAGTTGGGGAAAGCATCTTGAATTTGATACCCCATGTTCAATTACAAAATGCTTTTACATTTGCTATTTCATCTGATTCTCACAGGAAAAAAAAAGAGACTGTATAGTGTATATTGTCTGCCCTCCTTTGACCAATAAGAGGAAGATAAAGTGCCTATTAAGTTATAGAGTTCACATAGGATAGATTTGAAGCTTTGAATTCATCTACTCTGAGGCCAACTCCAGGAGTCTTTCTGACATCATACTATATTTGAAAATAACTTACCCTCCTCATTCAGCAGATCAGAAAAGAAAACTGATATAGACTGGCCACATGAATGGCTCAGAAATCAAAATCCAGCTGCTGAGTGACTATAGCATCTCCTGTGATTCCTGTTATCTATGCCCATTGATGGCATCAGTGACCTTCACAGGTTAAGCCTGAGTGAAGTACAGGCTCTAAAATGCCATCACAGCCCACTGTGGCCAGCCTGGTAATCGTTCCCTAAGTTAGGGTAATGATGATAGTATTGGCTTTGACTGGACACTACCCTGTTCTTCCCCAAGGAACTTAACATGACTAATGGGCAAATCTGTGACCTAAAGTGGAAAATTCATGTTGTGATTACATGCCTGCTTGCGCTATGGATGGTTGGGCACACTCATTTCAATGTTCCCCTAAAGCATTAAGTTCCTGTCCACTGGATTGGACAGCCCTGCATGCCAGGCCTAGAAGACTTGCTGAATTCAAGACAAATTCATTCCTCATCTTGGCTCTAGGAGTTCATGATCTAGAATGAAGGATGGACAGGTGAGCTGAACACACTGTGATGAGATCTGTGCTAAGACGTGAACAGGGTTTCATGCATGCATGGCAACGACAACATGGAGATGACAAAGCCAGAAGGAAGGCATGTCCATTTTGCCCAGTTGTTTCCAGCCGATTTGAAAATTGCTTCTGGAGACTTACATTCATTTTTAGTGTCTATCATTCTAAGCTCCAATACTTTGGCCACTTGATGTGGAGAGCCAACTCATTGGAAAACACTCTGACTTTGGGAAAGATTGAGGGCAAAAGGAGAAGGGGGTGGCTGGGGATCAGATGGTTGAACGACATCACTGACTCAATGCATATGAGTTTGAGCAAGCTCCTGGAGACAGTCAATAAGCCAGAAGGAAGGCATGTCCATTTTGCCCAGTTGTTTCCAGCCGATTTGAAAATTGCTTCTGGAGACTTACATTCATTTTTAGTGTCTATCATTCTAAGCTCCAATACTTTGGCCACTTGATGTGGAGAGCCAACTCATTGGAAAACACTCTGACTTTGGGAAAGATTGAGGGCAAAAGGAGAAGGGGGTGGCTGGGGATCAGATGGTGAACGACATCACTGACTCAATGCATATGAGTTTGAGCAAGCTCCTGGAGACAGTCAAGGACAGGGAAGCCTGGTGTGCTGCAGTTCATGGGGTTGCAAAGAGTTGGACATGACTTAGCGACTGAACAACAACAAAATTCCTTTCATAGCATTTTTATCATAACTTCGTTTATACTTGCATTTTATTTAATGTCTTTCTTCTATACTAAATAGCTACACAAAGGCAAGAATTTTGCCTGTTTTATCACCCACTGTACTTAATTCAAAGGCTTGCTCAATGCCCGGCACTTAAGATTGATGCTTGATAAATGTTTGTTGAATGAGCAAGTGAGTGATTAAGAATGACTATGTGTGTTTATTCTTTCTCCTGAAAAAGTACCTTTTCAAGCCACAGGATTTTGAATCTAATTATTAGGATTTTGAGTTAAATATTTCAATCGCATCAAGTTACTTTATCAGAAGATAATCAAGATACAATGATTCATGAGGCTGCAAACATCACAAGCCTCAAAACTTCATTTTCAGTTAATTAAACGTCTAATTCCTTCTCTAAACGCAGGAAATTATTGTGTGCATAGTCAGCTACATGCCAGTTGACATTGTATTTGTTTGCTCTGCTGACGTCCCTCCAATGTCAAATGATAAAAGTTGGCAGAAGCAATTAAATGGCATCTCTAAGATTACTTTTTACCCCCTTGTATACAGGTTGATTTTTATTTAATGATCATGACTATTTCAGAGGAACACATTGCTTTCCCAAATTCAAGGGCGCACTTACCTAAAATCCTCAAAGTTTCCTTGCTCACTCCCTCAACAATCTTCAGAAATCAACAAGAAAATTACAGCAAACTGGTCTCAGCTCAGTCCCCATTTTCACAAAATAAGAAAGGAGTAACACTATGCTTCAGGAAACTGGTAAACCTGATCAGAGTCTACTTCAGTATCTCAGAAAATCTAGGTTGCTGTGAGGTGGACAGGTCCTTTTTAGTGGGAAATCATGGTGGGAATTCCACTGGGGCCTGTTTCCCACCAGCCACACCCCTGCACCAAACTGAAATGACAGGAAGGGAGAGATGGTCATTGGTGATGAAATGTCCTGGACCACTTTTACCTTAAGTTTCTGCCCCAGGGGAATTTCTGTCCCTCCCAGTGTGAACAGTTAACTCTTTTGAGGCCTTGGTCTGACTCGAGAGGGTGTTGTGGGGGGGGGGGGGCACTTCTATAGGAATGTGATTGAAGCTAAGCCGCCTTTCCAGAACTTGGGAAAACAAGGAGGAAAAGATGCTAAAAACAAAAAGATTTTTGAGGGGCTGCGGAGCCTAATTCTGACTCTGAGAGATTGTCCACTGAACCTAAGCCTCTGGGCTTGTGTTCACTGAATTCAACAACAAATATTTGAGATGCCAACAGTGAAGAAGAAAACTTCTGGAAGGAGGGGACACAGACTCCAGTAAGAATGGCTCTCTGGCTCTGCAGGAGCACCAGCCCAGCAGTGGGTCTCAGGCCACAGGTGACCACAAGCCATTGGTCAGTGCTAAGTAGAGAGGCAGGCCACACTGGTAACTCAGAGGGACAAGTGTTGACCAGGGTGTGAACCAGGGAGGTGTGGTTCCCAGTAAGAGGAAGCAGCACCAAGATACCACTGCTGCGGCGGCTAAGTCACTTCAGGCGTGTCAACTCTGTGCGACCCCATAGATGGCAACCCACCAGGCTCCCCCATCCCTGGGATTCTCCAAGCAAGAACACTGGAGTGGGTTGCCATTGCCTTCTCCAATGCATGAAAGTGAAAAGTCAAAGTGAAGCCGTTCAGCCATGTCTGACTCTTAGCGACCCCATGGACTGCAGCCTACCAGGCTCCTCTGTCTATGGGATGTTCCAGGCAAGAGTATTGGAATGGGGTGCCATTGCCTTCTCCTAGTCTTTTTTATTCAGTCAAGACAGCTGCTAAGCACCTTTCTGTGCCCTGACTGAGAAAGTGCAGAGAAAGGGAAGAAGAAAAACAGAATCACAGTTCCTGCTCATAGTGGGGACATGGGGACATTTCTAGTCAAAAACGAATGACATGGAAAGGAAGACCCTCCAAGCATTGAAAGAGCAGGTGTCAGCTGAAGGATATAGGTGCCAGCTCCTAGAAAAGTTACAAGGAAACTGCTGCTGCCCCAGACACACCAATTCCCAGGCTCCCAACTCAGGGGATGCATTTCCTGAGCTACAGAACATGAATGGCACTCGATTTGTTGAGAGCATTAAAGAGTCTGCGGCCATTCTGCACATTCTAAGGCCTGTGGAGAGAGGCTGCCCAGAGGCTGCCTGGCCCAATGCTCAGTCACCTGGCCCTTCACATCTCCCACTGTGGGTTCCTAGAGCACTGGAGACCCACATGCTTCATCATACCCAATGCTTTGAAGCCTATTCACAAATCTTTCTTCCCAAAGATGAAGCTGAGACTCAAGAGTTGTTAAGGAAAAGTTCCAGTATCATACCCATGTTTAGTGGCAGAATCAGAATTCAAATCCAGAATTAATTCAGTTTAATTCAGTTCAGTTCATTTCAGTTGCTCAGTCGTGTCTGACTCTTTGCGACTCCATGGGCTGCAACACACCAGGCTTTCCTCTCCATCACAAACTACCAGAACTTTCTCAAATTCATGTCCATCTAGTAAGTGATGCCATCCAACCATCTTATCCTCAGTCATCCCTTTTCCTCTTGTCTTCAATCTTTCCCAGCTTCAGCCTCAACTTTCCAGTGAGTCAGTTCTTTGTATCAGGTGGCCAAAGTATTAGAATTTCAGCTTCAGCATCAGTCCTTCCAATGAATATTCAGGACTGATTTCATTTAGAATGGATTGGTTTGATGTCCTTGCAGTCCAAGGGACTCTCAAGAGTCTTCTCCAGCACCACAGTTCAAAAGCATCAATTCTTCAGCGCTCAGCTTTCTTTACAAACTCGCACATCCATACACAACTACTAGAAAAGCCATATTTTGACTATACAGACCTTTGTTCGCAAAGTAGTATCTCTGCTAAATCCAGAATTGCATAATTCAAAGCCTTATGTTTTCAAATTAAGTTTTCCCACTAAAACCATGCAGCTAACACCTACAAGCACATCAGTCGTTGCAGTTTCTTTTTTTTAATTAATTTTTATTTTTTTAGCTTGTTTTGCTTTACAATACTGTATTTGTTTTGCTACACATCGGAGTTCATGTACACTCGTGGCTGATTCATGTCGATGTCGTTGCAGTTTAATTTGAAATTTTACTGACCCTATGAATTGTTAAAAGGTATTCTCCTTTTGGCACTTTGCAGGGGGTGTTAATAGTAAAGACCTGCCTGCCAATGCAGATGTAAGAGATGCCGTTTTGACCCCTGGGTCAGGAAGATCCCCGGGAGGAAGGCACAGCAATCCACGCTAGTGTTCTTGCCTGTAGAAACCCAGGGACAGAGGAGCCTGGTGGGCTATGGTCCACGGTGGGGCAGAGTTGGACATGACTGAAGCAACTTAGCCTAAATGCACTGCAGCATCGCAGCACAGCTGGGGGAGAATATTCTTTGATCCTTATTTTCATCTTTGTTTATTCCAGAGTTAAAACACTGATCACATAAAAGAACAAAACTCCAGTGACTGAAAAGGAGAAGGTGCATGTGTGCTAAGTCGCTTCAGTTGTGTCTGACTCTCTGGGCCATAGCCTCCCAGGTTCCTCTGTCCATGGGATTCTCCGGCAAGAATACTGGCGTGGATTGCTGTGCCCTCTTCCAAGGGGTCTTCTCAACCCAGGGACTGAACTCATGTCTCTTACATCTCCTGTATTGGCAGGCAGTTCTTAACCACTTGTGCCACCTGGAAAGCCTGTAGACAGTACTTTAGACAGTATCCTGTAGACAGTACTGCAATTATTTGTAAATCTAAATCTAGAAACCAAGTTACAGGTTATGTGAACACTGTGAAACTGACTACTTCATGTCAATGAAACAAACAGGAGACAGAGGAAAGAATGAAAGTAGGGAAATCAGGTTTTGCCACATTTGAGCATCTAAAGTCTGAAGATTAGGCAAACTTGCTGTTTCAAGTGTTTGACTAGTGTGTCTCTTTGCATGGAGTCTTGATTTTCTTTCCAATTTTCTAAAGCAGGAAAAGACACACTACTTTCCAATAACTCCTGGTCAGCCAAAGAGCAAACATTGACTCATGCTGTTTTACTTTAAGAGTTTTCTGAAGACATTTCCGACATCTCTTTTTTTTTTTTTTTTCATTTCACAAGGCTTAAAAATCTACAACTCCCTCCTTGATATAATGGTATACAATACTTTTGGTGAGATTAAGCATTCCAGTTTAGGGCAATGGAGAGGCTTTTGGCAAATTACTCCTATGTGGAGACAAAAATGTTTTAGCCTATTAAAAAGGCAAATTTATCACAGCAGTGCAAAAACAACCTCCTACTCACCTCAACAGGCAGTGCTTCCAGGGGAGTACCATTTCTTGTCACTGTTGTTTGTTATCAATTGGTCACAGTCTCTGAAATCGGACTCCTGTTGAAACATAGAATGGTCTGGCAACCTTGGTCTGGTGGCAATTGACTGCCTTTTTAGGAGGAACTTGGGACCTTTGGTTGTCCTCAATCTCGGCTCTTCTCCATTGCATTATACTCAGCTAACTTCTTCATTTATCTAACCCACATGGTCCTGACACAAAAAGAGCCTGCACTATCAGTGTCTGGGGCAGCAGCAGTTGGAAGGCAGAGGGAAACCAGGAGAGAAGACTGGTTCCCAAGTGTGGGATGCAAATCCCAGAAGACTTCATGCAGAAAGGTCAGATCATGGCGTAAACTGTGGGCAGAGGGTGCAGATAAAAATCCACCTGCAATGTGGGAGACCGAAGTTCGATCCCTGGGTTGGGAAGATCCCCAGGAGAAGGGAAAGGCTAGCCACTCCAGTATTCTGGCCTGGAAAATTCCACAGTCCATGGGGTCACAGACTTGGACACAACTGAGCGACATACACTTTCACTTCATTTCACTTTAGAGCGTGCAGATGAGCACGTAGGAGGCAAAAGCCCATGACATCTGGATCACAAAAATATTCCTGAGTGCTGACCACGTGACCAGCACCATGCCAGATGCATCCTGGGAAGGAATGATCTATCAGCTATTGACCATCTCCAGCAATAAGGAACTCACACCCCATCCAACCCCCTCTTTCACTTATAAACATTTACCATTGTGAAAAATGAAAAATGCACCCGACTACTTAGCATGGAGTGAGATAATACTAAGAGTTTAGCGTACTACTTGATTTCAATATTGACAGTTATCATATAAAGTAAATGCTTTTTAAAAAAAAATCTTATATGGAAAATGGGGGCCTACCTTAATTGCCTAGCAGTAAAGAATCTACCTGCCAATGCAAGAGGATTCGGTCTGATCCCTGGCTCACGAGGATCCCCTGGAGGAGGACACAACAACCCACTCCAGTATTCTTGCCCGGAGAATCCCATGGACAGAGGAGCCTGGCAGGCTACAGACCACGAGGGTGCAAAAGAATCAGACATGACACAGCGACTGAGCAACAGCCACAACACGGAAGATGGGGGGGCTTGGAGAGGATAAGCGATGTGACCAAATCACAGCAAATAAGTGTGAGCAAGAGTACCTCCTACCTGTCTAACTCCAAAGTCTGATGCTCATGGCCCCGTAATTTTCTTAGAGATGTACTAGGTAACCAGTGTGCTAATTCCTAACAGGCCAATTGCATTAGAGCAGTAAGGATTGGAAGCAGTTTATTGGGTCACTCACTGAAGTACTGAAAGAGGAGTGCTGCTGGACTCACCGGGCTTCACACACAAAAGGATGTGTCTCTGTGGGAGGGTTTTTGGGTTGGAGTCGTGCTTGATCTGCATCAGTAAGTCAGATCTCACCCCAGAGTCCTCTCTCTCTAACCACTAACTGTACCCACTTCTGGGCACAAAGGGCAACCCCTTCTAGCCCAGATTTCCCTTTGTGTTAAACGAGGAAATTGTACTTGATTTTCTGCAGGAAGACATGCATGTCAGTATCTACACAACCGCAAGCGCGGGAAAAGAAAATGCAGGCGTAAAGGATATGGTGGTACATGTGCTCACACTAGAGCTGGGACGCAGTGAGTGTGCATGGAGCGGCACGTACAGATACTAAGATGAGATGAGAAAGAAGCCAAAAAATGTAGATTTGGGCTAGAAACACAAAGGTCTAGTCCAAGTGGAGTTCTACATCTCAACAGCTGTTTGGTAAGGCTCCCCGAAGAGAAATCTACCGCCATCCCCAAAGTACAACGAAAATATGTACATGCCCCCTCCTGTCACTTCTATCATCTTTGTATCAGGTGGTGGCATGTGAGTAGGAACAATAGATCTCACCCCAGAGTCCTCTCTCTCTAACCACTAACTGTACCCACTTCTGGGCACAAAGGGCAACCCCTTCTAGCCCAGATTTCCCTTTGTGTTAAACGAGGAAATTGTACTTGATTTTCTGCAGGAAGACATGATGTCAGTATCTACACAACCGCAAGCGCGGGAAAAGAAAATGCAGGCGTAAAGGATATGGTGGTACATGTGCTCACACTAGAGCTGGGACGCAGTGAGTGTGCATGGAGCGGCACGTACAGATACTAAGATGAGATGAGAAAGAAGCCAAAAAATGTAGATTTGGGCTAGAAACACAAAGGTCTAGTCCAAGTGGAGTTCTACATCTCAACAGCTGTTTGGTAAGGCTCCCCGAAGAGAAATCTACCGCCATCCCCAAAGTACAACGAAAATATGTACATGCCCCCTCCTGTCACTTCTATCATCTTTGTATCAGGTGGTGGCATGTGAGTAGGAACAAGCGTGCCATGCCTGATGAAGGATGTACACACAGAGAAATACACACATGCACACGCTCCATACACCCCAGCTCAGTATCCACACGACCATTTACAGGACGTCTATGAAGTAAGTGGTAGATGAGGTGGTGCAGTCTACACAGGGGATTTGCACAGAAATAACTGAGACCAGATTCGGCATTTGGGAAATCAAATGCAACATTCCACTAGGCTCTGCCTGCCCGGAACCTGGCTGATGGACTCCATTTCCGTCTAATACCCAGGCTACCTTTCTTTGGGACTGGAATGAAATTCCACCACCAATATCAGCAGAGAGCCAGCTCTGCTCAGAGCAAGAGTCCAAGGTCTCTGAAGTCCCACTGTTACTGACAGTCACAGCCGGCTGGCTGTCAGACAAGGGTGCCATTGCAAATATTTAAGGAGCCCACTTACACTTTCTAGGGAGGGTCTGAATGGGGGTCATCGATTCCAACAGCCTGGCTAGTTATTTAAGCACTGTGTACTGGTCCCTCCTAGATAGAGTTCTGAGGGCTCTACTTAAGTGTCACCTCCTCTAAGAGGCCTTCCAGGGTCACCCTATCTCATTTGGCATTCCCTTTAGCAAGGAAAGATAAGAAAGGTTTCCTCAGCAATCAATGCAAAGAAATAGAGGAAAACAATAGAATGGGAAAGACAGAGATCTCTTAACAAAATTAGAGATACCAAGGGAACATTTCATGCAAAGATGGTCACAAAAAAAGACAGAAATGTCAAGAACCTAGCAGAAGCAGAAGATATTAAGAAGAGGTGGCAAGAATACACAGAAGAACTACACAAAAAAGATCTTCATGACCCAGATAACCACAGTGATGTGATACACTCATCTAGAGCCAGTCATCCTGGAGTGTGAAGTCAAGTGGGCCTTAGGAAGCACCACTATGAACAAAGCTAGTGGAGGTGACAGAATTTCAACTGAGCCATTTTGAATCCTAAAGACGATGCTGTTAAAGTGTTGCACTCAATATGCCAGTAAATATGGAAAATTCAGCAGTGGCCGCAGGACTGGAAAAGGTCAGTTTTCATTCCAGTCCCAAAGAAAGGCAATGCCAAAGAATGTACAAATTACCACGCAATTGCACTCATCTCACACATTAGCAAAGTAAAGTTCAAAATTTTCCAAGTGAGGCTTCAACAGTACATGAACCAAGAAATTCCAGATGTTCAAGCTGGATTTAGAAAAGGCAGAGGAACCAGAGATCAAGTTGCCGACATCCACTGGATCATCAAAAAAGCCACAGAATTCCAGGAAAAACATTTATTTCTTCTTCATTGACTACGCTGAAGCCTTTGATTGTGTGGATCACAACAAACTGGAAAATTTTTCAACAGATGGGAATACCAGATTACCTTATCTGCCTCCTGAGAAATCTGTATGAGGGTCAAGAAGCAACAGTTAGAACTGGACATGGAACAACAGACTGGTTCCAAATTGGGAAAGGAGTGTGTCAGGGCTGTATATTATCACCCTGCTTATTTAACTTATATGCAGAGCACATCATGCAAAATGCTGGGCTGGATGAATCATGAGCTGGAATTAAGATTGCCAGGAGAAATATCAATAACCTCAGATATGCAGAATATACCACCCTCATGGTAGAAAGTGAAGAGGAACTAAAGAGCTCTTGATGAAAGTGAAAGAGGAGAGTGAAAAAGTTGGCTTAAAACTCAAACTCAAAAAACTAAGATTATGGCATGCAGTCCCAACACTTCGTGGCAAGTAGATGGGGAAAAACAAAGAAACAGTGACAGACTTTATTTTCTTGGGCTCCAAAATCACTGCAGATGGTGAGTGCAGCCATGAATTTAAAAGAGGCTTGCTCCTTGGAAGAAAAGCTATGACCAACCTAGACAGTATATTATAGAGCAGAGACATTACTTTGGTAATGTCGTCTGTATAGTCAAAGCTATGGTTTTTCCAGTAGTCATGTATGAATGTGAGAGTTGGACTGTAAAGAAAGCTGAGCACTGAAGAATTGATGCTTTTGAACTGTAGTGTTAGAGAAGACTCTTGAGAGTCCCTTGGACTGCATGGAGACCAAACCAGTGAATCCTAAAGGAAATAAATCCTGACTATTCATTGGAAGGACTGATGCTAAAGCTGAAGCTCTAATAATCTGGCCACCTGATGGGAAGAGCTGACTCACTGGAAAAGATCCTGATGCTGGGAAAGATTGAAGGCAGGAGAAGGGGATGACAGAAGATGACATTTTTGGATGGCATCATCAACCTAAAGGAGTTTGAGCAAGCTCTGGGGTTGGTGATGGACAGGAAAGCCTGGCATATGACAGCCCATGAGCGTCAAGGAGTCAGACAGGACTGAAGCCAAACTGAACTGAACTGCTTTAATTTTACTTTCAATATATGAGTGCTCCTATCAAAAATCAAACTTTAAGAAAAATGCTAGGTGACTTCTTCTCCCTTTTCCCATTTTCTTTTATCCTGATTTTTGTTTAAAAGAGCACTAGTCATTTATTAAGAGCAATATCAGACATGGTCAAAGTTAGAAAGCATAATATTATGAATACCTATTGTCCTACCCTCAAAATGAGACACAAAACACTGCAGACGAAGTGGAAGGCTGTTGTTCAATTGAGAGGATTCCGCTTCTCTCTAACTTTCTTCCACATGTCGCAACTATAGCACATTCGATGTTCTCCTTTGCCATGTATCCCAGTTCAGTTCAGTTCAGTTCAGTCACTCAGTCGTGTCCGACTCTTTGCGACCCCATGAATCGCAGCTTGCCAGGCCTCCCTGTCCATCACCAACTCCCGCAGTTCACTCAGACTCACGTCCATTGAGTCCGTGATGCCATCCAGCCATCTCATCCTCTGTCGTCCCTTTCTCCTCCTGCCCCCAATCCCTCCCAGCATCAGAGTCTTTTCCAATGAGTCAACTCTTCNCATCTGCATATCTGAGGTTATTGATATTTCTCCCAGCAATCTTGATTCCAGCTTGTGTTTCTTCCAGCCCAGCATTTCTCATGATGTACTCTGCATAGAAGTTAAATAAGCAGGGTGACAATATACAGCCTTGACGTACTCCTTTTCCTATTTGGAACCAGTCTGTTGTTCCATGTCCAGTTCTAACTGTTGCTTCCTGACCTGCATACAGATTTCTCAAGAGGCAGGTCAGGTGGTCTGGTATTCTCATCTCTTTCAGAGTTTTCCACAGTTTATTGTGATCAACACAAAGGCTTTGGCATAGTCAATAAAGCAGAAATAGATGTTTTTCTGGAACTCTCTTGCTTTTTCCATGATCCAGCGGATGTTGGCAATTTGATCTCTGGTTCCTCTGCCTTTTCTAAAATCAGCTTGAACATCAGGGAGTTCTGTTTCCATCATACATATGCTTCCCAGGTGGCGCTAGTGGTAAAGAACTAGCCTGCCAATGCAGAAGACATAATGATCATGGGTTTGATCTTTGAGTCAAGAAGATCCGCCTGAAGGAAGACATGCATCCCACTTCTGTTTTCTTGTCTGGGGGATCCCATGGGCAGAGAAGCCTGGAGGGCTACAGTCCCTATGGTCGCACAGAGTTGGACACGACTGAAGTAACTTAGCACACACACATAAGTGTGCAAATGGGCTTCCCCAGTGGCTCAGCGGTCAAGAATCCACCTGCCATTGCAGGAAATGTGGTTTTAACCCCTGGGTCATAAAGATCCCCTAGAGAAGAAAACGGCTCCCCACTCCAGTAATCTTGACTGGAAAATCCCATGGCCAGGAGCCTGACAGGCTACAGTCCATGAGGCTGCAAAACAATCAAACATGGCTGAGTGACTAAACAGCAGCAGCTATGTGTGCAAATACGCACACACATCTTATGGACTGAATTCCCTATTGCATCCTCAACCCCCAACACATCAGAATGTGGCTATCTGGAGATGTGGGCCTTTAAATTAAGGTGATTATGTTCAACTGAGGCCAGTAGGGTGGAGAACTTGATGAGACACTTAGACACTAGGTATCTAGCTTTGAAATCATCCCCCTTAACTATTTAATCTCTGCATTAAAGGAGTGTAGACACATTTGTCTTGAAGATCTCTAATGTCATTCATTGAAATTATTGATCATTTTTAAAAATTTCTTGAGATATCATTAGTTGACTAATTTTTGTTATAATTTTGTACACGCCCCATTAGTATTAAGAAAGAAAGAAATATACTTTTTATGGAGTAGTATTCACTTCTCCATCTTTTATCTGTCTCTATTAATATTCATTTCAGATTGGCATCCCATATAAACTAACTTCACGACACATATCCAAATATATTCAAATATATGACTGATATATATGTGTGTGTATATATACATATATACATATACATGATTCAAATATTAACATGGATTAAAAAGTCAAGGGTGTTGAATTCATTAATCAAATCTCCTGTAGCTGTAGTGAATTATTACCTACATGATTGGTTTCTGAGCTAAATTGTATCTCTAGTAATGTGCTCACTCATTTTGAAGCTCTAATGTTAGTAATATAAAGTTTATATATATTTTAACTTTCCAAATTAATATCCTCCTTTGTTCCATTTAATGAGTTTTACATGAAATTCTCTTTTAGCTACATTACCTGTGCCAGTTGTATTTTTATTAGCATTGGTCTAGCATATCTTTTGGAGAAGGAAATGGCAACCCACTCCAGCACTCTTGTCTATGGACAGAGGAGCTGGTGGGCTACAGTCCATGGGGTCTCAGGGAGTCAGGCATGACTGAGTGACTTCACTTTCACTTTTCACTTTCATGCATTGGAGAAGGAAATGGCGGCCCACTCCAGTGTTCTTGCCTGGAGAATCCCAGGGACAGAGGAGCCTGGTGGGCTGCCGTCTATGGGGTCGCACAGAGTCAAACACAACTGAAGTGACTTAGCATTTTTGGAGAAGGAAATGGCAACCCACTCCAGCACTCTTGTCTATGGACAGAGGAGCTGGTGGGCTACAGTCCATGGGGTCTCAGGGAGTCAGGCATGACTGAGTGACTTCACTTTCACTTTTCACTTTCATGCATTGGAGAAGGAAATGGCGGCCCACTCCAGTGTTCTTGCCTGGAGAATCCCAGGGACAGAGGAGCCTGGTGGGCTGCCGTCTATGGGGTCGCACAGAGTCAAACACAACTGAAGTGACTTAGCAGCAGCAGCAGCTGCAGTATATCTTTTTCCCTACTCTTCAATTTCAAACATTTTTGAACATTTGTTTTAGATATTTCTTTTTGACTTTCATATGACTTTAATCCTTTCATATCTATCATGGTTCTTAAATAAGGACTTATATTTGAAAACTTTGTGTTTTTTGTTTGCCATGCTTATTTTTTTTTTTTGGTCATATTTTTTTTGTTCCATTTTTTTCTTCCTTTGTAGGCTTGATATAATAACCTATATTTCTATTTTTTCTAGTTGTTGCTCTTAACATTTACCTGAAAATCTTAATCTGTTTCATGACAATTACCTCTACCTTACCCTTGCTGCCAACATAGCTGTATCAGTCTTTTAAAGTCCAGTATGATCTGTTCCCCTCTAAAGTAATTTTTCCCCTCTAATACGTTTCTATTAGAACTTTTTTCTTGTGGTGCCTATTCTAGTTTTTTATAACTCCAGTTCTTCTTCCATGGGTGTCTCTTTATTTCTCCAATAATGTCAGATTCACTTGTTTTCAGCCACATTTCATATTTCTCTTTTGTCTGAGTTTTTGTTTGTTTGCTGGGTGTGTGTGTGTGTGTGTGTTTCTTCTCTAATGATGTTGGCTTTCATCATATGTTCCTGCTGACTAGGGGTCTAGGTGGGAAATTTCTACATCCTGACACCGAAAGTCACCTCTAGCTGACACTTAAGAGCTGCTGTTTAACTCTCAGTAACAAATAATCACATTAAAAGAAAAATTAGAAGAGTAAGTTGAAAAAACTGTAAACAAAATGCTGGTGTTCTTTATTTTGCCTCAAAATTATATTATCAACAAAAAAGTGTCTTTTAAAAAAAGATTATGAGTTTGGGTTATAAAAATGTATCATGATATGTTGTACTACTTCCTGTTGTAAAAATAATTCTGAAGTATCTTACCACTTAATAAGAGGAAAATTTAGATTCATCATATTTTGATTATGATATAGAAGATAGAGGCAGGAGATGTTATAAATATGTATCATTGGTTGAATGCATGTGTATNGATTTTCTGCAGGAAGACATGCATGTCAGTATCTACACAACCGCAAGCGCGGGAAAAGAAAATGCAGGCGTAAAGGATATGGTGGTACATGTGCTCACACTAGAGCTGGGACGCAGTGAGTGTGCATGGAGCGGCACGTACAGATACTAAGATGAGATGAGAAAGAAGCCAAAAAATGTAGATTTGGGCTAGAAACACAAAGGTCTAGTCCAAGTGGAGTTCTACATCTCAACAGCTGTTTGGTAAGGCTCCCCGAAGAGAAATCTACCGCCATCCCCAAAGTACAACGAAAATATGTACATGCCCCCTCCTGTCACTTCTATCATCTTTGTATCAGGTGGTGGCATGTGAGTAGGAACAAGCGTGCCATGCCTGATGAAGGATGTACACACAGAGAAATACACACATGCACACGCTCCATACACCCCAGCTCAGTATCCACACGACCATTTACAGGACGTCTATGAAGTAAGTGGTAGATGAGGTGGTGCAGTCTACACAGGGGATTTGCACAGAAATAACTGAGACCAGATTCGGCATTTGGGAAATCAAATGCAACATTCCACTAGGCTCTGCCTGCCCGGAACCTGGCTGATGGACTCCATTTCCGTCTAATACCCAGGCTACCTTTCTTTGGGACTGGAATGAAATTCCACCACCAATATCAGCAGAGAGCCAGCTCTGCTCAGAGCAAGAGTCCAAGGTCTCTGAAGTCCCACTGTTACTGACAGTCACAGCCGGCTGGCTGTCAGACAAGGGTGCCATTGCAAATATTTAAGGAGCCCACTTACACTTTCTAGGGAGGGTCTGAATGGGGGTCATCGATTCCAACAGCCTGGCTAGTTATTTAAGCACTGTGTACTGGTCCCTCCTAGATAGAGTTCTGAGGGCTCTACTTAAGTGTCACCTCCTCTAAGAGGCCTTCCAGGGTCACCCTATCTCATTTGGCATTCCCTTTAGCAAGGAAAGATAAGAAAGGTTTCCTCAGCAATCAATGCAAAGAAATAGAGGAAAACAATAGAATGGGAAAGACAGAGATCTCTTCAACAAAATTAGAGATACCAAGGGAACATTTCATGCAAAGATGGTCACAAAAAAAGACAGAAATGTCAAGAACCTAGCAGAAGCAGAAGATATTAAGAAGAGGTGGCAAGAATACACAGAAGAACTACACAAAAAAGATCTTCATGACCCAGATAA
>SJXQ01000126.1:0-48055 GCA_006408695.1 Aepyceros melampus
TTGGGGGCAGGAGGAGAAGGGGACGACCGAGGGTAAGATGACTGGATGGTATCACAGACTCAATGGACGTGAGTCTGAGTGAAGTCCGGGAGTTGGTGATGGACAGAGAGGCCTGGCGTGCTGCGATTCATGGGGTTGCAAAGAGTCGGACACGACTGAGCGACTTAACGGAACGGATAAAGAATAATAACAGATCACCTGACCCACTTCTTGAGAAACCTATATGCAGGTTGGGAAGCAACAGTTAGAACTGGACATGGAACAACAGACTGGTTCCAAATAGGAAAAGGAATATGTCAAGACTGTATATTGTCACCCTGCTTATTTAACTTATATGCAGAGTACATCATGAGAAACGCTGGGCTGAATGAAGTACAAGCTGGAATCAAGATTGTCGGGAGAAAGTACAAGCTGGAATCAAGACTGTTTGGAGAAATATCAATAACCTCAGAAGACACCCCCCTTATGGCAGAAAGTGAAGAACTAAAGATCCTCTTGATGAAAGTGAAAGCAGAGTGTGAAAAAGTTGGCTTAAAGCTTAACATTCAGGAAACTAAGATCATGGCATCTGGTCCCATCACTTCATGTCAAATAGATTCGGAAACGTGGAAACAATGGCAGACTTTATTTTGGGGGGCTCCATAATCACTGCAGATGGTGATTGCAGCCATGAAATTAAAAGACACTTACTTCTTGGAAGGAAAGTTATGACCAACCTAAACAGCATATTTTTAAAAATCAGAGACATTATTTTGTCCATAAAGGTCTCTCTAGTCAAGACTATGATTTTTCCAGGAGTCATGTATGGATGTGAGAGTTGGACTATAAAGAAAGATGAGCACAGAAGAATTGATGCTTTTGAACTGTGGTGTTGGAGAAGGTTCTTGAGAGTCCTTTGGACTGCAAGGAGCTCCAACCAGTCCATCCTAAAGGAGATCAGTCCTGAATGTTCATTGGAAGGACTGATGTTGAAGCTGAAGCTCCAATACTTTGGCCACCTGATGCAAAGAGCTGACTCATTTGAAAAGACCTTGATGTTGGGAAAGATTTAAGGCTGGAGGAGAAGGGAACAACAGAAGATGAGATGGTTAGATGGCATAACCAACTCAATGGACATGAGTTTGGGTAGCCTCCGGGAGTTGGTGATGGACAGGGAAGCCTGGTGCACTGCATTTCATGGGGTTGCAAAGAGTCGGACACGACTGAGCAACTGAACTGAACTGAACTGATAAAGAATAATATAAATATATAATAACTTTATATGTATATAATGAATAATGGGAGCCAGGTTCCTCACCAGAGAAAGGAATTATAAGTATAGGAAAAGAAAAACAGAATTCTATGATGTTCCATTGGGAATGGAAGTATCTGTGTGAATATATGATTTTCATTAGTTACATGGATGATAGAGGTAGATAGATAGATGATAGATACACAAAACTTGAATGGGACTGTTATATATAAGCACATCCAGCACTCAAATTTGCCTTTCAGTACCATTCTCCTCAAAGGAAGCAGGACTGTTTACTGAAATAGGTGATTCCAGAGCTGGAGCAGAGAAAGTATAAGATAAGCATGGGGCATTTCACTGGGCCAGTAAGAAAAAAAAGTGCTCAAACAATAAAAAAACACAGAAGCCAGCTTACAGACTCTGACTGGCCAATTCTGGGGTAAGTGGAGCATCAAAATAAGTCATGATAATAATAAATTATAACTTAATGAACAAAAAAGGAAAATTAATTTCACACAAGTATAAATAAATAAATGAATAAATTGGAAGTTTGGTAAGAAACTAGATATTCACATAGTCTCAAAGTACTTTCCCACAAAATATTTACTAACTTCCAAGGGAAAATGAATAACTTTAGTGATAAGCCTAATGAACACTTCTTAGTAATCAAAGTGATGAGACATTAGCAACAGGACATAGCAAAATCTCTTATGCCTCATAGGCTGCAATAGCAGCAGAGCATGACTTCTGTAATATTCCTGGTAAAATCACAAAAATGCCACACCTGACCGTACAGCAGTATTGGTGGAAATGTCTTTTTGCAGAAAATGCACACAAATCTTAAGGAGTAGTGGGCATCAAGATTGTAACTTACCCTCAAACTTTCAGGGAAAAAGCACGTTATGCTCTACTTGCAAATTTTCTGTAAGATTTTTCAAAAAGTTAAAAATGCTTTTAAACATTTTTTAAAGCTAGAAGAACTACATAGCAGAATATCATATCGTTTTGTCCTCTGGATAAAAAGCAATTTTAAAAAATAAGATTTCCATATGAACTAACACTAAAATAAAACTGACTACATGAAAACTAACACAAAAAATAGAGAAGGCAAATCACAAAGTAAAAGAAAGTACTATAATAAATTACCTAAGAACTCATACACTAAATAGAAAAAGTCAGAGGAAAGGGAACAAAATGCATTCATGAGAAACCTGCATACAATGAAAAGTATGGAAGGAAATGTTAGAGAAATGCAAATTAAGACTACAGTGAAATTTCATTTTTTTACCCACTAAATTAGCAAAAATAAAGAAATCTGACAATAGCAAATATTAGGAGGATATGAATCAATAGGATCACTTCAACACTGCTGATGAAATGCAATGCATTAACAACTTTGGGAAAGAATTTGGCATGATTTGTAAAGATAAATCTTTGAAGATCTCATGGCTCAGCAATTCTACTTTAAAATGTATGACGACTCATAGTTCTTCAACATAACAACTGGAGACAAGTAGAAGAAAATGCAAAAGAGCACTGTTTGCAACAGAAAAACTGAAACAGTCCCACTAAGCTTATTCTCACAAAGGAATATTATACAGCAGAAAATAAAAAACTACAGCCAGAGTAACATGTGGCATTTAGAAACATAATGTGGAGTGAAAAAAAGCAAGCCCCAGAATATTATATACAGTCTAATATTTGTATAAAGCTAAATAAAGCAAAATAAAATAATATGTTGATTATGTAAAGGTGTAGTGAGATTATTTTTATAAATGATGGAATGGTAAACACAAAATTCAAGAAAGTGCTTTCATTTGGGAAGAAATGATGTGGTAGAGAGCATCTATAGGGAAGTTACCAGTACCGTGTGATTCTTGAATGGACTACTGTATACATGACTGTTTATACAATATATTGATAATGTTGTATATTATAATGTATATACATTTGTTGTTGTTGTTCAGTTACTAAGTCTTGTCTGACTCTTTGTGACCCCATGGACTGCAGCACTCCAGGCTCACCTGTCCTTCACTATCTCCCTGAGTTTGCTTAAATTCATGACCATTGAGTCGATGATGCTATCTAACCATCTCATCTTCTGCTGCCCTCTTCTCCTTTACTGTCTTTCTGAGCATCAGGGTCTTTTCCAATGAGTTTTACACATGATCTTTTACGTGTAATAATTATTATACTATATTAAAATATATAGTGAAAATAACTGAATACTCATAATAATTTCCAATTTGAAAATAAAAAATACAGTTATATGGATCACTCAATGTTTTGTCACAATTTCTGATTCTGTTACTGGAAGGTTTGGGGTCACATATTAATTTTTAGCAAGTTTGTTGAGGAAGAAGTTATGAGTTCAAGAGAGGCCAGGTGTCTCATTCAAGGTCATCATTTGGTAAGTGTTGGTTAAAATCTCCAATTTCAGCTTAAGACTCTGGATCCTGTGCAGTTTCCTACAATCCAGACTCACACAAAAAGGGATCCTGTGAAAAAGAGGTCAGGTACAGAAAAAAGAACTGCTCTTCTGGAGGAATGCTGTCATCCTAAGAGGAAACTGTCCACCAAGCTGGCAGAAAAGGTGTGACTTTCGAGAATGCTTCCATGACAACACATCTTCTTGTCACAGGAGTATTCAAATCAACATCAAAATAAAAAATAAGGATATTATCAATTTTGCTAAAAACTCTGAGTAAGTTGCTTAGGTTCACTATGCATTCACTTCTATGATAATCCATACAACAAAAACACAAGTTATGAACAGGGGAGATACAGTAGCTCTCTATGCCCACTCTACAAAGAAAACAAGGTCAAAGAGAAGTGAGGAACCCACTGTCACTCACTTTTACAAGCCAGAGGATGCCTCCCTAATCTCTTCACTGCTGCCTGCATCTCCTGGTTCCTCAGGGTGTAGATCATGGGGTTGAGCATGGGGGTCATGACAGTTTGGCTGATGGACACAGCCTTATCCATGGAGAAGGAGGTGAAGGGCCGGGCATAGAGGTAAATGCTTGGAACAAAGACCATAGACACCACGATGATGTGGGTGGTGCAGGTGGAAGCTGCCTTCCTCCTCGCCTGCCCTGAGTGGGACCTCAGCATCACCAGGATGGCTGAGTAGGAGACCAGGAGGAGGAGGAACCAGATGAGGACCAACACCCCACTGTTGGAAATGATAAGGAACTCCAGGAGGGAGGTGTCCGTGCAGGCAAGTCTCAGCACTTGTGGAACATCACAGTAGAAGTTATCTAGGATGTTAGGGCCACAGAAAGGCAGTGGGAGCATCAGAGCCAGTTGGGAAATGGAATGAATGAAGCCTCCCACCCAGCTAGCCACCACTAGCCCCACACAGACCTGAGTGTTCATGATGGTGACATAGTGAAGGGGCCGGGAGATGGCAACAAGGCGGTCACAGGCCATCACTGAGAGGAAGAAGACCATGGCACCTCCAGAAAGTGGAAGAAGAAGATCTGGGCCATGCAGCCCTTGTAGGAGATGGTCTTTTTCTCAGAGAGGAAATCTACCAGCATCTTTGGGGCAGTGACTGAGGAGAAACAGAGGTCTATGACGGCCAGGTTTTGCAGCAGAAAATACATGGGTGTGTGGAGCCTGGAATCAGAGGTCACCGTGACCATGATGAGGAGGTTTCCCATGACAGTGGTGATATAAACTAACAGAAACAGCAGAAACAAGACGAGCTGGAGCTCGTGAGTCTGTGAGAGCCCCAGGAAGACAAATTCTGGCACCCATGTGTGGTTCCTTGTTTCCATGGTGTCTTCTCCATACACCTAAAGAAAACACAGCAATGAATTAGTGCTCAGAGGCTCAAACTGAGTGTCCAAATTTAGATGATGGACACTTATGTGAATATCATAACTCCAGATGTGACTAAATGGCCTTGGCCTTGGAATGTGTACCAGTTGGTACTGGAATATATATTCTTGTGGTATTTTAAAGCCATTCATGATATATACAACCTGCTTTTAAAAATTCAGTGTAATATAGTGATAGGAAGACACTTGGAGTCCAGCAGACATGTCGTCAAATTACAGAGTTTCTTATCCTTGAGTTGTGACCCACAATAAGTTATTCAGGCCCTTTGTCTCAGTTTCCATATCTGTAAGGTAGAAATAAAAATGTTGTCTCTATACAGTGTCTAGGGGATTCAATAAGATAGCACATAAGGGTCCTAGAATAGCATCTGAAATAATAAATAGTAATCACTCTCCTCTGTGTCAGTTCAGTTCAGTTGCTCAGTTGTGTCTGACTCTTTGTGACCCCATGAATTGCAGCACACCAGGCCTCCCCATCCATCACCAACTCCTGGAGTTCACTCAAACTCACGTCCATCGAGTTGGTGATGCCATCCAGCCATCTCATCCTCTGTTGTCCCTTTCTCCTCCTGCTGCCAATCCCTCCCAGCATCAGTCTTTTCCAATGAGTCAGTTCTTTGCATCAGGTGGCCCAAGTATGGAGTTTCAGCTTTAGCATCAGTGCTTCCAATGAACACCCAGGGCTAATCTCCTTTAGAGTGGACTGTTTGGATCTCCTTGCAGTCCAGGGGACTCTCAAGAGTCTTTTCCAACATCACAGTTCAAAAGCATCAATTCTTCGGCGCTCAGCTTTCTTCACAGTCCAACTCTCACATCCATACATGACCACAGGAAAAACCATAGCCTCGACTAGATGGACCTTTGTTGGCAAAGTAATGTCTCTGCCTTTGAATATGCTATCTAGGTTGGTCATAACTTTCCTCCCAAGGAGTAAGCGTCTTTCAGTTTCATGGCTACAATCACCATCTGCAGTGATTTTGGAGCCCCCACAAAATAAAGTCTGACACTGTTTCCTCATCTATGTGTAGTCTCCCACTAAAAACCTCCTGCCTTCTTACAGTCTCTAATACATTTTTATACCAATCATTTCTCATGCAAAGGTTATTACATCTAAAAATTAATGAACTTTTTATATTTCTAGGTTTTTCCTCCTGATTCAACCATAATGTGCAACTACAGACATGTGCCTTGATTCACAATTAACCTTTGCACTGCAGTGCTCATGCTTGCTTATAGTTAATACTCTAAAAGCATGTGGCATTGACTGCTGGGTGGGTAAACAATTATAGGGAATGTCCCTTCATCACTGGTGTAGGTGGTCCCTTACTGGGTGAGTTAACAGGATATACATAGTTTGTGTGCTGAGACATGAGAAGGTGGAGAGAGATTTTCTGGATTAAGAAATAGGTGATAGATTTTGTATGAAGGGGAATGGAAGGGCTCTTTTAAAAGCTCCAAGAATTTCTGTTACTGAATACAAAGATAGATGAGGAAGGAAGATGTCGAAATAAGATAAATAGTATAGACAAAGGAATAAAGAATACTAGAGCGAGTTGCCATTCCCTTCTCCAGGGGATCTTTTGAACCCAGGTCTCCTGCATTGCAGGCAGATTCTTTACCATCTGAGTCACCAGGGTATTGTCAAAAGAATGAAGAGGGGAATTAAGAGGAAGGAAGGGAAAGAGAAAAGTGGAGGGGGAGGGAAGAGGCTGGGAACAAAGGTGAAGAAGGACACAGAAGGTAAGAGATAAGGGTGACAGGTGAGAGTTAAGTGGCCTCCTCACTCCCCTGCCTTGTCTCACTCCCCTGCCTTGTCTCACTCCCCACCCCTCACCTGCTTCCTGCAATGTATTGTTCATCAGAGGTCATTTTAGTCTCATCATATTTTTTCCATTGTCCCTCTTGACTAGATTGCAAGTTCAGTAACTTAGTAGCCCCAGCACCTGTAACAACAACTCTGATTCACCAGTTGCTCAAAAAAAGTTGCTGTCATAATGAATAAGTAGGTAATTATGCGATCTTTCCTGTTCAGTGTGACCATGTGGAGAATTCTGTGGTGTATTTTCCTAGCCTTTGCTCTCAATATCGTCCCTCTAAATCACAGGACATAGTTTCCACTTTGTCATTAAAAGCCTGGTTTTGCACATGCTCATTGGAAAATCTGTTTTCAACACCTCATTTCCCCTGCATCATTTTCTGAAGCTTTCCTTACACTTTAGTCTTACCATCATCAAGTCTAAATCTCTTGCTTTTTCTCCACACTCTCCAGCAAGTGTGTCTGGATTCTTCTTAACAGCTGCTCTATTTACAGGTGAGAAAACTCTGGTCTCTCACCTTCCTTCAGCCCAGAATGGGAAAGAGCCCTCATGTCGTGCATCTTCTTGAAGATCCCTTTTCTGGAAACTTAGTTTCCTAGCCACTGCCCAAACATCACATATACAACAACAGGTGTATGGAGAAACTACTGGACTCGATTCAGGAGGCAGGGTTGGGTTGATTACCACTGGGGGCAAGGGAGCAATGGGACTTGTTAAAAAGTTTTTAAATCTCTCAAAAACACACATTCATTAAAAATTATTCCTCAGGGTCAAAAGGACTAAGAACAATACAATTTTATAGATTTGTAGCATGTAGGATCTCAGGCCAAGATCTAAAAGTATGAGTCTCTTCAAAAGAAACAGTTCTCTGGGAGTTTTAGAAGAACCCATTTCTTCAATTCTTTCCCTTGAGACCATCACCTGGAGAGCTGGTTAAAAGACAAATTACAGTGCCCAAGCTCCAGACTTCCTCATTCTGTTGACCAATGATAAGGCCAAGAATTTGCATCTGTAACAAATTCTCAGATGCAGATTTTTCTGTTCCAGGGACCACACTTTGAGAACCATGGACTTGCTCGTCAGTATAAGGACTGTTCTCTCTCTCATGCAATCTGAGACAACTGGTCTGATGTCTTTCCGTCTTCTTCTCTTTCTTCTCCTGCTTCTTCCCTTTTTCTTTTTCTTCTACTTTTATGCCTAACTGATTTTTACTTAGAGAAAGTCATACATGGGCAGATATATAGTATCAGTTTAACAGAACCTTACTGTCCTATAAAACTTGTCCTTTATTTTGGCAGCTGAAGCCCCATTATTGATTTACCATCTGTACCCAAGTCCACTATTGGCATGCATACTTAGTCACTCAGTCATGTATAACTAACTCTTTGTGACCCTTTGGACTGTAGCCCACCAGGCTCCTCTATCCATGAGATTATCCAGGCAAGAATACTGTAGTGGGTTGTCATGCCTTCCTCTAGGGAATCTTCCTGATCCAGGAATCGAACCCTCATCTCTTGTGTCTTCTGCATTGCGGATGGGTTCTTCACCCACTGAGCCGTCAGGGAAGCCCCAGTTCAGTACATCATCTATTTAAATGCCAGTATTCTTTACCTGTGAACTCTTACTACCTCTAATACAAGGACTGGTACAGGGAACTTATACAATGCTCATTATGAGGGATTGATCAAAACTAGAATTAATTGGCATTTTAAACTTGATGTGCTATAAAAATGGTCTAATTTTTTAGACAGAGCTCTCTGAACTGCATATAACTTTTCAGGTTGGTCTGAATGTTTTACTACAAATGCTCATTCTTGGCAAAATAGAATACAATGGCAGGTAAGAGTAGGATGTGAAGCTCTTCCAGAAACAGACCCAGCACAGTCACAACATAAATGATTTTTTCAAACAAAGTTCTTATTTAGAGCTTTAGTCCATTTTAACATTGATTCGTAATGAAAAAAAGAGTAAAATAAGAAAATAAAATTAAGTCACACAAAAGTAGGCTTGATCAATTCTGAGGAAGGGACAGGACTTGTCCATCCCGCTGAGTATCATGTAAATGATTTTGATACATATTCTGATTTAGTTTTCAATAAGAGAAACCTGATATGTCCCACTTTATATATTCCCTTGTTGGGTCACATGTGATTGTGTAAAATGTTCACCAAACGTCATCTGTTCACTGCATCCTCTCACAAACATGAGTTCCAAGCCAAAAATGGCCAGAATGGAGTAAACACCCAGTCATGTACACTGAGATAAGAAAATGATTATCATATGTATCACATATCTAAATATGCATATATATATATATATATATATATATAATGTATATACATATTTGCCTGACTTAACTTCAAACTGCTAAATGGATGCAGGATACATCCATTTAGAAGGAACTTCATTTTAGAAGGAACTTCATTTTAGAAGAAACTTCATTTACATCCTCATTGAAAGAGGCCTGAGTCACTAGTAATTCCCCTCTTGATGACTGGTTTTATGTGTCAATCGACTAGTCTGTAGTTCTCAGTTATTCAAACTTGAATCTAGGTGTTGCTGTGAAGGTATTTTATAGATGTGATTGATTCTCTAATCAGCTAATTTTATTTTTTTACAATCATCAATTCATTAAAATATTTTTTTTTCTTTTGGCCATACCAAATGGCCTGTGAGATCTTAGTTCCCAGACCAGCAATTGAACCCTGCCGCCTACATTTGAAGAGTGGAGTGTTAACCACTGAACTGCCAGGGAAGTCCCATCCATTCATTTTAAGTAAAGGAGATTATCCTAGCCAATGTGGATGTACCAGATTCAATAAATTATGACCAGAGCAAGATCGATGCATGAAGCAAGGCACCCAAAGCCAGTGCTCTGGGACAACCCAGAGGGGTAGGGTGGGGAGGAAGTGGGAGGGAGTTCAGGGTGGGGGGTACACATGTATACCTGTGGCCAATTCATGTTGATTTATGGCAAAAACCATAACAATTCTGTAATTATCCTCCAGTTAAAATAAATTAATTACTTTTTTAAAGAGGTTTGAACAGCAGAACTGAGGTTTCCTTTAAGAGTGTGCAATCTAGACTGCAGCTTCATGACCAAGAATTCCAGCTTGCCCTTCCTGTTGGCCTGCCCTACAGATTTCATACTTGCCAAGCAAGTCTCACAATCAGATAAGGAACTCCTTGAAATAAATCTCTGTCTCCCTCTTCATATATTACACATATAAAATTTGCCACCCTGAAATGTCTTTGGATTATTTTGAGCTGAAAATTGTCAAAGCCCAAAAGATTCAGGAAGAAACCTTGACTTTTCCCTTTAGCTGTCTAAAGTATTTAAATAGAAAACCTGTTTCCAGAATGTGTTTTCACCAGATTCGCCTGCAAAGAATAGGGACTAGGTATGTATTTGTGTGTGTGTGTTTATATAGTGAGAGGGGACCAGGCCTAGAGATCAGGGTCCACTCTGTGTTCCATTGTCTCTACATGGCCCAGCAAATATTTACTTACCAAACATTTTCTTTTCCACTTCCATGTGAATTGTCTTCCTCCCTTTTAGAGTCCCACACAACTTCCTCCAACACCTTCTTTTGTCTTTAGCAGAAGGTCCTATTCAAGGTGAAAGTTTCAGCCATTTTGGTCGGTTACTCAGTGTGCCTGGTTCTCCATGTATACATGTTCTAAAACTGTGCTTTATTTTTTCTCTTAATTTGTCTTACGTCAGTTTCATAGACCAGCCAGGAGAACCTAGAATGGTAGAGGAAAATTTCTTCCTTCACAACACTTCCATATCATACTGGTCCTGTTTCTCTGACAGAACCTTGACTGATACACCACTTTTAATGGATCATATATGAAGTAGACAGCATATTAAAAAGCAGAGACATTACTTTGCCAACAAAGGCCTGTATAATCAAAAGCTATGGTTTTTCAGTAGTCATGAATGGATGTGAGAGTTGGACCATAAAGAAAGCAGAGTGTCGAAGAATTGATGCTTTCGAACTGTGGCGGTAGAGAAGACTCTAGAGAGTCCCTTGGACTGCAAGAAGATCAAACCAGTCAGTCCTAGAGGAAATCAGTCCTGAATAATGATTGGAAGGACTGATGCTGAAGCTGAAGCTCCAATACTTTGGCTACCTCATGCGAAGAGCTGACTCATTAGGAAAGACCCTGATGTTGGGAAAGATTGAGGACAGGAAGAGATGGAGATGATAGAGAATGAGGTGGTTGGATGGCATCACTGACTTGATGGACATGAGTTTGAGCAAGCTCTGGGAGTTGGTTATGGACAGGAAAGCCTGATGTGCCACAGTCCATGGGGTCTGAAAGAGTTGGACACGACTGAGTGACTGAACTCACTGATATGAAGTAAACTTCATAGGTAAAGTTAATTGAGGTTTTTCTCTCCTTACACTTAAATCATCCCCATGCTTGATATAAATACAAGTGGAATGGCAAGATCAAGGGATAATGAGGCTGAGAAGCAGTGATTTATTCTCTGGACCAAAATTAATGTACTACCAATGGAATGACTTACAGCCTTCCCTCAACAACTTTTAAGAGAAGTGCTTTCACTAATCACTAAACAAAATAACTAAAGAACATTGAAGGTCCATTGTCTATTTAGGTAATAAATAAATGTGGAGTTGAGCCCCATTCATATCGTGAACACAACATAGCTTCCATGGGAGATGTCTTAAAGGTGTAAATTCTCACGGATAGAGCTGCATTCATTGAGGTTTCTGTTTAGGATGATCGGGTCAGTTGTTTTGTCAGAAGATCCCTGAATGTCAATTTGGGAAGATGGCCTGGACTACTCATCTGGAGCGTTTAGTATCTTTAAATAAAATTCTTCTGATTGTTCTGTAAGGATTTAGGTATTGGATCTCAGCAAAGGGTGGGCAAGAGCAGTAGGAGTGCTGTTTTCCCTCTGACCTGAGTATGCACTCTCCAGTCCCTTTAGTCTTTACCTGGCCCCCCTTAACATATCCGTATTATTTGTCAGCTCCTCTAGGCATTTAATTTTATGACCCTGTCCACGAGAAAATTTGCTCATTGTCAAGATTTCTGAGTCAGGCCAATCACCTCTCTGCCATCCTGCTACCAGGGGCTTCCATCTATGTGGCAGACACTGTCGATTGCCATTTTCTGGCTAAAACAGCCAGCCATGCACTTTCCATTTCCTTTGTAGAGCAAGGTGACCATATGACCCAGTTTCTGCCCAACAAGTCATAAGCAAATTCTGCTGGAATGGTTCTGGAAAAAAAATTTCCCCTGGGTCTAAAAAAAATAAAAAAGGAAAGCACATGAATGCCCTTCCTCTTCCTTCTTGCTGAATTGTTTGGATATAAATATATGACTCCTAAAGGAGGAAAGGGCAACCCAATCCAGTGTTCTTGCCTGGGAAATCCCATGGACAGAGGAGCCTAGTGGGCTACAGTCCATAGGGTTGCAAAGATTTGGGCACAACTAAGCACATGCACACACACACATATACACACAAATATGATTACTGAAGCTTTACCAGCCATATTACCATCATGAGGGGAAAGACAGCAAATTATAGAACAGCCAACTCATGGCCCTAAAATATTGGAGCTGCTGAATTAACCACCTCTGGAACTATCAATCCTCTAACTTTTACATATATATATATAAAAATAATGGTGACTGCAGCCATGAAATTAAAAGATGCTTACTCCTTGGAAGAAAAGTTATGACCAAGCTAGATAGCATATTGAAAAGCAGAGACATTACTTTGCCAACAAAGGTCTGTCGAGTCAAGGCTATGGTTTTTCCAGTGGTCATGTATGAATGTGAGAGTTGGACTGTGAAGAAAGCTGAGCATCGAAGAATTGATGCTTTTGAACTGTGGTGTTGGAGAAGACTCTTGAGAGAAGGATGATCGGGTCAGTTGTTTTGTCAGAAGATCCCTGAATGTCAATTTGGGAAGATGGCCTGGACTACTCATCTGGAGCGTTTAGTATCTTTAAATAAAATTCTTCTGATTGTTCTGTAAGGATTTAGGTATTGGATCTCAGCAAAGGGTGGGCAAGAGCAGTAGGAGTGCTGTTTTCCCTCTGACCTGAGTATGCACTCTCCAGTTCCCTTTAGTCTTTACCTGGCCCCCCTTAACATATCCGTATTATTTGTCAGCTCCTCTAGGCATTTAATTTTATGACCCTGTCCACGAGAAAATTTGCTCATTGTCAAGATTTCTGAGTCAGGCCAATCACCTCTCTGCCATCCTGCTACCAGGGGCTTCCATCTATGTGGCAGACACTGTCGATTGCCATTTTCTGGCTAAAACAGCCAGCCATGCACTTTCCATTTCCTTTGTAGAGCAAGGTGACCATATGACCCAGTTTCTGCCCAACAAGTCATAAGCAAATTCTGCTGGAATGGTTCTGGAAAAAAAATTTCCCCTGGGTCTAAAAAAAATAAAAAAGGAAAGCACATGAATGCCCTTCCTCTTCCTTCTTGCTGAATTGTTTGGATATAAATATATGACTCCTAAAGGAGGAAAGGGCAACCCAATCCAGTGTTCTTGCCTGGGAAATCCCATGGACAGAGGAGCCTAGTGGGCTACAGTCCATAGGGTTGCAAAGATTTGGGCACAACTAAGCACATGCACACACACACATATACACACAAATATGATTACTGAAGCTTTACCAGCCATATTACCATCATGAGGGGAAAGACAGCAAATTATAGAACAGCCAACCCATGGCCCTAAAATATTGGAGCTGCTGAATTAACCACCTCTGGAACTATCAATCCTCTAACTTTTACATATATATATATATAAATAATGGTGACTGCAGCCATGAAATTAAAAGATGCTTACTCCTTGGAAGAAAAGTTATGACCAAGCTAGATAGCATATTGAAAAGCAGAGACATTACTTTGCCAACAAAGGTCTGTCGAGTCAAGGCTATGGTTTTTCCAGTGGTCATGTATGAATGTGAGAGTTGGACTGTGAAGAAAGCTGAGCATCGAAGAATTGATGCTTTTGAACTGTGGTGTTGGAGAAGACTCTTGAGAGTCCCTTGGACTGCAAGGAGATCCAACCAGTCCATTCTAAAGGAAATCAGCCCTGGGATTTCTTTGGAGGGAATGATGCTGAAGCTGAAGCGCCAGTACTTTGGCCACCTCATGCGAAGAGTTGACTCATTGGAAAAGACTCTGATGCTGGAGGGATTGGAGGCAAGATGAGAAGGGGACGACCAAGGATGAGATGGCTGGATGGCATCACTGACTCAATGGACACGACTCTGAGTGAACTCCGGGAGTTGGTGATGGACAGGGAGGCCTGGCGTGCTGTGATTCATGGGGTCACAAAGAGTCAGACACAACTGAGTGACTGAACTGAACTGAATTTTATTTATTCATTAATTTTTGGTTGTGCTGGGTCTTTGTTGCTGCACGGGCTTTTCTCTAGTTGCAGTTTGCAAGGGCTTCTCTCTAGTTGTGGTGTGCCGGCTTCTCATTGCAGTGGCTTCACTCATAGAAGAGCAGGGGCTCTAGGGTGCTCTGACTTTAGTACTTGAGGCACATGGGCTCAGTAGTTTTGGTTCCAGGGCTCTAGTGCACAGGTTCAATAGTTGAAGTGAATGGGCTAAGTTGCTTCAAGGCATGTAGGATCTTCCTGAACCAGGGATTGAACCCATGTCTCTTGCATTGGCAAGTGGATTCTTTACTACTGAATCACCAAGGAAGCCCTCTAATCTTTTTAAATGAGATAATCTCCTCATTCTTTAAGCACTGATTTTGTTATGCTGCTGTTTGCCACCAAAACCGTCTTTGTGGCTATATATTTCAAGTAGGACTATCATAGTTTTCCAAAGAGATCACACTCTCCAATCAGCTATATGTTATAGGCTGAGCATCACATTTCCAGAGGGATGTTGTCATAGGAGAGTAAATACAGAGGAGATGGCCAAGATGGTGGAATTAGGAAACGTCACAATGGGAACAATTGAAGGAAAGTAGATGCTTCATCTAGAGAAGAGACAAGTTAGAGGGTGAGAAAAGTATCACTAGATATTTAAAGGACTTTTGTGTGAAAGAGGAAAACACTGTTTTGAGGGACACTCAGATCGAATATGACACAGTCCATTTTCTCTGCCCTCATCTCCAAACACCCACTGAGAATGGGGAGAAATGCATGAAAAGGTGCAGGGATGTAAAAGTGAAGAAAGGATGAACTCAGAGCTCCATGATGGCTTGAAGAGCCTGCAAGTTTTATTAAATATTTCCTGGATGAGGTGGTTATTGGGAGGGAATAGGGAAAAAAAGTTTTCATATTATCTTCCTAACTTTGGGTCAAGATTCTACATTGCCCAAGAGTTTTAAAAAGGAAACAAGAAGATGGAGCAAGTAAATGTTATACAGAGGGAAATCAAATATAGATCTGAACTATCAGTTCAGTTCAGTTCAGTCACTCAGTCGTGTCCGACTCTTTGCGACCCCATGAATCGCAGCACGCCAGGCCTCCCTGTCCATCACCAACTCACAGAGTTCACTCAGACTCACGTCCATTGAGTCCGTGATGCCATCCAGCCATCTCATCCTCGGTCGTCCCCTTCTCTTCCTGCCCCCAATCCCTCCCAGCATCAGGGTCTTTTCCAATGAGTCAACTCTTCGCATGAGGTGGCCAAGGTACTGGAGCTTCAGTTTTAGCATCATTCCTTCCAAAGAAATCCCAGGGTTGATCTCCTTCAGAATGGACTGGTTGGATCTCCTTGCAGTCCAAGGGACTCTCAAGAGTCTTCTCCAACACCACAGTTCAAAAGCATCAATTCTTTGGCGCTCAGCCTTCTTCACAGTCCAACTCTCACATCCATCTGAACTATACAGGGAAGGAATGGGGTACAAGAAATATCTCTGGATAAGCTACTGTTCAAGGTTCCGAGCAAATTTCAAGGTGAATAAGGCATAGCCCACATTCAAGGAGCCCTTAATCTGGGGCAGGAAGTCAAAGAGAAAGGCAAAAACCCATGAGGTGGCAAGCTTGGATTGAACCCATACCTCATATCTGGACCACTGATAGGCATGGCTCTGCCCTCTCTGGCCTTGGATCCCCAACTATACTATAGCATCCTCCTCTCAGCCATATCATCTGTATGATGCAAAGAACAGCTTGGGAAGGCAGAGCAATTTTTCAGATTACCCAAGGTGTATTTCACAGAAAAGAAACAAACTCAAAGGGAATATACCCTTATGGGAAATATTTAGAGATATTACAAGTGATACCACTTCCAAAAACCACAGAGGGGATGAGGGAGCAGAACAAAGGTGAGTGTTCCAGATTTAAGATGAAAGAGTTGAATATTCATCACAGATATTCATCCATAGATATTGTTGTTGGTGTTCTTTAGTCACTAATTTGTGTCCAAGTCTTTGCAGTGACCCCATGGAATGCAAGCCACCAGGCGCCTCTGTCCATTGGATTTCCCAGGCAAGAATACATAAGTGGGTTGCCATTTCCTTCTCCAGGGAATCTTCCATCCAGGGATCGAACCTGTGTCTCTTGTTTGGCAGGTGGATCCTTCACCACTGAACCACCAGGGAAGCCCCCACCCATAGATGAGAAACTCTAAGCTCTCCCTTGTGATTGGAAGAAGCCCTGGGTTTCAAATCCCACCCATATCTCCTGTCTTGAAACTTGGGGATCAGAGAAACCATCTTCTGGCCATCTCCTCTCTTTCTGTTCATCATTGAGCAAATCACTTCTGAGTTTTCTCTTTTCTAAACTGTTTAATACAAGAATAACATATCCACTGTCAGTTTTCTGAGAATGAGACAAAAGTGTGAAAGTGCCTAACACAATACTTGACAGAACAACAGCTCCATAGAAATATTAATCTCCATAGATATATTAATCTCAACTGTTGTATTCCAGAAAACTTACCTTCACTTCTCATATGGAAAAACAAAGTTCAGAGAGAAGATTTGTCATTTAAAGTCAACTTATGTTAAGTTCACTCCCTGCTGGAAATCACTAGGTGCTTCCCTAATCTCTTCATGGCTGCCTGCATCTCCTGGTTCCTCAGGGTGTAGATGATGGGATTGAGCATGGGGGTCAAGACAGTGTAGCTGATGGACACAGCCTTGTCCATGGGGAAAGAGGTGAAGGGCCGGGCATAGATATAGATACAGGGAATGAAGATCATAGACACAACGATGATGTGGCTGGTGCAGGTGGAAGCTGCCTTCCTCCTCGCCTGCCCAGACTGGGACCTAAGCATCACCAGAATGCAGTATAAGAGATCAGAAGGAGGAGGAACCAGAGGAGGACCAGCACCCCACTGTTGGAGATCATAAGGAACTCCAGGAGGGAGGTGTCCGTGCAGGCAAGCCTCAGCATTTGTGGAATGTCACAGTAGAAGTTATCTAGTATGTTGGGTCCACAAAAGGGCAATGGGAGCATCAGAACCAGCTGGACAATGGAGTGGACAAAGCCCCCTATCCAGGCAGCCACCACCAGCCCCACACAGAGCTGAGTGTTCATGATGGTGATATAGTGGAGAGGCCGGGAGATGGCTATGTAGCGGTCATAGGCCATCACTGAGAGGAAGAAGACAGTCCCACCTCCCAAGAGGTGGAAGAAGAAGATCTGGGCCATGCAGCCCTGGTAGGAGATGGTCTTCTTCTCAGTGAGGAAGTCCACCAGCATCTTTGGGGCAGTGACTGAGGAGAAACAGAGGTCTATGACGGCCAGGTTTCTCAGCAGGAAATACATGGGTGTGTGGAGCCTGGAATCAGAGGTCACTGTGACCATGATGAGGAGGTTTCCCATGACAGTGGTGGTGTAGACAAGCAGGAACACCAGAAACAAGAAAAGCTGGAGCTCCTGATTCTGGGAGAACCCTAGGAAGACAAATTCTGACACCCACGTGAGGTTCCCTGAATCCATGCTGTCTTCTCCATACTCCTAAAAGAAACAAGGCAGAGACATAGACACATGAAGTTGTTGTTTGCCCTTTTAGGGCTCAAGGGCTCAATTCAGTTGTCCAAGGAAATACAATGGACATACTCATGTACAGATCACAATATCAAGTGCTAATTCAATGACTTGTCTCTTGAAAGTTTACTAGTTTGTGCCTGAATATACACACATGAGATATCTTAAAACCATCCAGAAACACATGCCATCTGCCTTTCTAAGATTCAGTGTAATATAGGGGTGGGAAGTCCTCAGAATTCTTCAGAACCAGAGCCAAAACTTCAAAGCATCCATTTCCTTGAGAGAGATTTGGCTTTGAGCTACTTTCTTAATCGCATTACAATGTCCATATCTGTAAGAAATATATTTTCACATCTGTAAGAAATATATTTTCTTTATAGAAACTGCCTAAAGGATTAAGTAAAATAACACAGAAAGTTCCTAGGACAGTATCTGCAATAATAAATGTTAATTACTCTCTTCTGTGCAGTCTCCTACTCCACTCCAGTCTCTACTACATTTTTTACTAATCACTTTTCCTCCTAAAAAACTAATTTATTTAAAAATGTCCTCATCTTTTATGCAACTTAAAGGTTACTTTCCATTTACAGTTATTAGAAAATATTGGCTGTTGTATCAATCATTTTTCATGTAACACATTCATGTTCACTTTTTTCCTGTGAACTCATCAGTATGTTCATGAACTTCTTTTTTTTTTTTAATTAATTTTTATTTTTTTAGTTTGTTTTGCTTTACAATACTGTATTCATTTTGCTATACATTGACATGAATCAGCCACGAGTGTACATGAACTCCCAATCCCGATCCCCACCTCCCCCTCCCGCCCCACACCCTCTCTCTGGATTATCCCCGTGCATCAGTCCCAAGCATCCAGCATCCTGCATGTGACTGTGTTTCTCCTTCACAATTCAACCATAAGGTGCTAGACACATAGGTCTTGATTTCACAATTTATTTGTGCTCTGCACTGTCCATCCTTGCTCATAGTCAGTATTATTAATAAGTACTTGGTGTTATGGCTTGTTGGGTGAAAATCTACTTGCTGTGCAATGATACCTGCATGGGACAAGCAAGGGAGACTCTGGACACAGCTGCACATCTGAGGCATTCCATTCCTTTCCATCCTCCAGAGTAGCTGGCCCCTTACCAACTGAGGCTCCTCAGATTATAGGTGGAGACAAGGGGCAAAGGGGTAACTATTTTGTTAGTGAAGAAATTAAATGAATATATTGTTTAAAGGAGACATAGAGCTCTTCTGAAAGATCAGTAATTTTATTTATTTTTTCTTTTCTTTTTGATTTTATTTCTAAACTTCATTCTCTTTTAAGCTGTAACTTTCTTTCCTGGTAGAGTCATTACTACACATTCATATCATATGGGAGCCACCAAAAGATTCAGGGTAGAGAACAGTGAGCTCAGTTGTGTGATTTTTATTGACTGGGATGCTGATTGGACAGGACACAAAGGAGGATGAAGGAAGCCCAGTTGGGAGCTGCATGTGGTTAAGGCAGTAGAGAAGGTGAGTGTAGCCTGAATTAGGGTGGTAGAAATAGCACTAACTGGAAGTAGGGTTAAGAGGACTTGGTGATAGTTTGGGCTTCCCAGATGGTGCAAGTGGTAAAGGAACTGCCTGCCAATGCAGGAGACATGAGATGCAGGTTAGATTTCTGGACTGGCAAGATCCCCTGGAGGAGGGCAGGGCAACGCACTCCAGGATTCTTGCCTGGAGAATCCCATGGACAGAGGAGCCTGGCAGGCTACAATCCATAGGGTCACAAAGAGCTGGACATGACTGAAGCAACTTAGCATGCATGCATGGTGATAGTTTGGATTGAAGGGAAGAGGAAGATGTCATGAATGATCCTTAGATTGCTGGGTTGGGCTATTGAGTGGTGATGGTAGTGCTTAGTTCCCTGAAAGAGTAACCCTGAGAGTAGAGGAGGGTTCAGAGGAAGGTGATGAGTTCAGTTCAGGACAATCAGTTCACTGAATGTGGCCTTTACAACACAATGGAAGAGTAGAAGGTTGACAAGCCGAATGGGATTCTTAGCAACTGCATTGCTGTAACATGGCAGGCAAAATTCAGGAACATGTCACGTTCAATCATAAAAAATCTGTTCCTTTGGGAATCAAGAAAGATTAGCAGTTCAACAATTCACTAATCTAAAAGTCTGGATTTGTTGCACAATTATCCGTTTCTCTCTGAAGTCACACAGCTTAAGTATCAATAGAAGCCTCTTTTGTCTCTTGGAGATACTCTTTACACATGTGAGTGGGCAGTCTCAAGAACTGAAGAGAATTTCGGGACCTGCCACCACTTGTTCATGCTCTTGCCTCTCTGGCTGAAGGTCTGAAGAAGGCAGTTTTCAGTTCAGTTCAGTTCAGTCGCGCAGTCATGTCCGACTCTTTGGGACCCCATGAATCGCAGTATGCCAGGTCTCCCTGTCCATCACCAACTCACAGAGTTCACTCAGACTCACGTCCATTGAGTCCATGATGCCATCCAGCCATCTTATCCTCGGTCGTCCCCTTCTCCACCTGCCCCCAATCCCTCCCAGCATCAGGGTCTTTTCCAATGAGTCAACTCTTCGCATAACGTGGCCAAAGTACTGGAGCTTCAGTTTTAGCATCATTCCTTCCAAAGAAATCCCAGGGTTGATCTCCTTCAGAATGGACTGGTTGGATCTCCTTGCAGTCCAAGGGACTCTCAAGAGTCTTCTCCAACACCACAGTTCAAAAGCATCAATTCTTCGGCGCTCAGCCTTCTTCACAGTCCAACTCTCACATCCATACATGACCACAGGAAAAACCATAGCCTTGACTAGATGGACCTTAGTCGGCAAAGTAATGTCTCTGCTTTTCAATATACTATCTAGGTTGGTCATAACTTTTCTTCCAAGGAGTAAGCGCCTTTTAATTTCATGGCTGCAGTCACCATCTGCAGTGATTTTGGAGCCCAAAAAAAAACAAAGTCTGACACTGTTTCTACTGTTTCCCCATCTATTTCCCATGAAATAATGGGGCCAGATGCCATGATCTTCGTTTTCTGAATGTTGAGCTTTAAGCCAACTTTTCCACTCTCCTCTTTCACTTTCAACAATAGGCTTTTTAGCTCATCCTCACTTTCTGCCATAAGGGTGGTGTCATCTGCATATCTGAGATTATGGCAGTTTTAGAAGATGATATTGAATCCAGCATAGAAAAGAAAGAAAAATGTTGAAGGTAGAGAAATAGAAATAGATGAAGAATTAAAGGGAGTAAGAAAATTAAAAGGAAGGAAAATGGGGAAATAGAATGAGTAAAGGAAGGGGAATGGAAAGGTGGTTGGGTGGGGGAGTGAGTGGAACCAAAGGTAAAGAAGGACTTGGAGGGTGAGAGACGAGGTGACAGGTGAGGATTAAATGCCCTCCCTACTCCCCCTGCCTCATCCCATCCCCCACACTGACCTCCGGACCTCTCTTATCTATCAGAAACCATTCCCTTCTTGTTTTTCACTTCAGTTTGCTTTTACACCAGGCAGGAAAGTTATGACCAACCCAGACAGCATATTAAAAAGCAGAGACATTACTTTGGCAGCAAAGGTCCATCTGGTCAAGGCTACGGCTTCTCCAGTAGTCACGTATGGATGTGAGAGTTGGACTATAAAGAAAGCTGAGCACTGAAGAATTGATGCTTTTGAATTGTGGTGCTGGAAAAGACTCTTGAGAGTCCCTTGGACTGCACAAGATCCATCCAGTCCATCCTAAAGGAGATCAGTCCTGAGTGTTCATTGGAAGGATTGATGTTGAAGCAGAAACTCCAATACTTTGGCCACCTAATGTGAAGAGCTGACTCATTTGAAAAGACCCTGATACTGGGAAAGATTGAAGGTGGGAGAAGAAGGGGACAACAGAGGATGAGATGGTTGGATGGCATCACCAACTCAATGGACATGAGTTTGGGTAAACTCTGCAAGTTGGTGATGGACAGGGAGGCCTGGCGTGCTGCAGTCCATGGGGTTGCAAAGAGTCAGACATGACAGAGAGACTGAACTGAACTGAACCTTCTATATAAGTGTCCATGAGACCTTTCTAAATGCTGATTTATTCATGTTCTCCTCTCACTTCTACTCTTATTGATGCTCACCAGAGCCCCTTAGGGTCCACATCCAACACTTTGTGGATCTAGTCAGAGTAGAAACACACACAGATGTGCATGCAACTCAGCATGTCACGCTGGGCTGTAAAACATAACCTCCATCTGCCTTTCTAATCAGTATTTGCACCTCTAATGAACCACTAGCTCTTCAATGGATAATAGTCTTAGACATGCCATATTTATTTCCTGAAATTCTGTTCCTACCTTCTCAACACTAGAAAAGGTCCAACACTTAAATTTCACCCTCTCTGTCACTCCCATCACTCTTCTCCCATGCAAGCAAATTCCCCATTTTTCAAGGCTCTTTAACATCAAAACAAACCTCTGTTCCAGGTTTATCATTATTCATTTTTTTTCAGCATCTCCCCTCAACCAGCTACATCATAATTTCAATATCTTGCTAACCCCAGAACTTGGAACAGCAACTCTGATATAGCACATGCTCAGTAAATATTGTCAAGTTAATATATTAAGTAGGTAATGGAAAATTTTTAAAGTGATTTTACTTATCCTGTGTTCCTATCTCACAAGGCCAGTGGTTGGGTGATTGTTGGTTGTTGAAACTACAGGGCTTTACATGCAACCTGAAGCAGCTGTTTTAACAGCACATTCCCCACCCCCATTCCAAATTACTTCGTGAGGCTCTCCTCCAACATTAGACTTAGTACCATCATGCCTATGTCACTTTTTTATACTCACCACCCTTCAGCAGATGTTTCAAAGAACTTAATCACCTTTGGCAGGTATGAAAACACTCAGGCTCTCATCTCCCTTCAACCCTGAATGGGAGAAGAAAATTCAGATCTTGCATTGTTCTAGGAGGACCTCTCTATGAGCTTCAAATTTCCTGATCTCTGCCCATATCTCACACACATGATTCATGGCCATGACCCTGGGGAAGAGGGTATATCCCCAGGGAGAAATTATTGGACTGAGCTCAGGAAGTGGAGCTGAAATGATTCCCACTGGGGGCAAGGAACAGTGGGAGTTGTTAAAAAGTATCTAAGTCTCTCAAAAACACTCACTGTATGAGAGGTCTGCCTTGAGGGCAAAAAACTAAAAAAAATAATAAAATTCAAAACACACACATACACACGCAAACCAAAATGAAAGAAAAGACAACAAAAAACACTGAAAATTGTAGATTTATGATGTGTAAGATTAAGAGACCAAGATTTGAAAAATCAGATTCTCTCAAATTTTGTGGGATTTTTTGAACCTATTGTGTTAGAATCACTCAAGGGGATGTTAAACCTGAGAAATGCCCATGCAGAAAATTTTGATTTATAGATCTTGGATGGAGCTGGAGAATTCAAATTTCTAACAAGCTTGCAGGTGAGGCTGACACTGCTTTTCTGGGGCTACATTTTGAGAACCACTAACTTTGAGTTTCACTGCTCTTGTCAGCTACAATGAACAGTTCTTCTCACAGTATCACAGTAAGACAAATGGTTTGATAGCTTAAAAAATTGATTGATCTTTACATGGACAACATCATAGGTTGGAAAATGTTTGTATACAACATTGGAAAAAAAATCCTATGAATCTTATTTTGTCAATCAGATCTCAAGGTTGATTCTCCATCCATACCCAATTCTATTTCACCATCTATCAAACTCTAGTATTCTTTATATGGGCTTCCCAGGTGGCACTAGTGGTAAAGAACCTGCCTGGCAGTGCAGGAGATATAAAAGACTCGGGTTCAATCCCTGGGTTGGAAAGGTCCCCTGGAGTAGGAAATGGCACCCATTCCAGTATTTTTGCCTGGAGAATTCCATGAAGAGAGAAGCCTGGCAGGCTGCAAAGAGTAGTGGGCCTGAAAAGAGTCAGATACAACTGAGTGACTGAGCACTCAACACAACAACATATACATTTTTAGGTTAACATTAGTTAATATGATGGAAAGTTATCCTTTTTAAAGAATATCTTCTTGGACTTTAAAATCACAGTGGATGGTGACTGCAGTCATGAAATTCAAAGACACTTGCTCCTCGGAAGAAAAGCTATGACAAACCTAGACAGGTTATTAAAGAGCAGGGACATGACTTTATGGACAAAGGTCCATATAGTTAAAGCTATGGTTTTTTCAGTAGTCATGTATGTCTGTCAGAGTTGGAACACAAAGAAGGCTGAGCACTGGAGAACTGACGATTTTGAACTGTAGTTTTGGAGAAGTGAAAGAGGAGAGTGAAAAAGTTGGCTTAAAGCTCAACATTCAGAAAACGAAGATCAGGGGGGGGTGTGGGAAGATGGCGGAGGAATAGGACGGAGAGACCACTTTCTCCTGCACAAATTCATCAAAAGAACATAGGCTGGGTTTGATTCAGTGGTTGTAGTTTGCAGAACTTTAATATGACTAGTTAAACTAAATGGACTTTTTTATTGGTAAGGCAGTGAATATAGTTATTGGTAAAACATAATGCCATATTTAATATTTTCCATTAGTTTATTTAGTTTAGTTTACTTTGGTGTGCTGTTAATTATGCCTGCACTGGATTCAGGGTTCACAGGTTCCACTGCTGTCTCTGTGGCCAAAGAGAAAACAGAAAGTATGAAGCTATTGGAAGTGGGTTAATAGAACTGGAGTGATTGGGGTAAAATACAGCAGCTTCATCTCATTACAAAAGCCTTCACTTTCTTTAAAACTGTGATAGCTAAATGAAATGTATTCACAGCCTGGCTTCAATCAAGTTGCAATTCCTGAGCTAGATGATCTACTTCTAACAGTCTAGGAGCATTGGAAATGGGCTAGGAAAATGAAAAGTGATAGTCTCCAGAACGAGATTTCTCTGGGGAAGCACCACTGCAAATGGAGACAGAATGATGGTATAGTGGGAAAAAACCCTAGGTGTGATGGGTATGGTGATGGTTCTGCTACTAATAGGATCTGTGACCTTGATAAGTCTTTTTGCTGGGGTTCTTGGTCTGCAGCTTTACATAAGTGAGGATGGATAGGGGATATGTAAGCCCATTTTCAGATCTAACATTCCATGACTTTTTCATTGCATATTATAATTTAATCATTTGGAAAGGGAATGAGTAACTTAATTATAGGATGTTATTTTATACCTACATAAATTTTCACATTATATTAGTGTACTGACAGTATTTAATTAATACAAAGAAATTTAACAAAAATTTAATCATTCAAAAACCAAGGATAACGTACTTTATATGTACAAAACAGATGTCAGAAAAAAGAATTATATCATTAAGCTCACTCATATACATGCACAAACCACAAACACATAGGCTGTCTTGGACCAATGGAAACTTATGTTTTAAAGTAATGCAAAAATGTCACTTTCTTACATTCTGTACTTTTAAAGATAAAGAGTTTTAGATATTTACATTAAGGTGACCTTTTGGGGTACCTGTTCAGGTCTTACTTTGGCAACTGGGACACCTATTTGGTAAATTTTTGTTTTCCTAAAAGGATGGGTCAGTTCCATCTTTGAGGCAAATTTCATATTGAATATACTTTATGGAACCACATCTAGCTTTACACACAGAGAACCTGAGTGCTGGTTCCAACTGTGCCACCTCCTAACTATATGACTCTGAGTAAGTTTTAGTTTCATGAACCTGAGTTTTCCCATTTCTAAAATTAGAGGTTTTATCAGTGAGCTTTAGGGTTCCTCCTGGTTTCCTCATTTTGTTTTCTGGGCTGCCACTGTATTGCACAGTCAAGCAACCAAAATTGATTCCATTGTAAACTTTGGAGCAAATTCACCTTTCCTCTGAGAGAACGGACAAAAGGAAAATCGAACTGATATGTTTGATGTGAATAAATGACATGAATCATGCTAGCCCATTTGATTATCCTCTTGATGAGTGCTTCTTGAGAGGTCCCAACCCGGTGCCTTTCAATAGCTCTATACTGAGGGAGACCAAAGCTTTTAATCCATTTGGAGTGAGTGTAGTGCTATATGGTGTGCAGGGAGGAGTTGATGATGTAATGTATACATTCTCAGTCAGCAGATATCATTATCCTGGTGATAGTTAATCAGTGCCTTGGAGGACATGTTGTTACAGTCGGCTCTGTATCTGCAAGTTTTGCCTCTCTGGATTCAACCAACTGGGGATAGAAAATATTTGGAAAAAATTCCAGAAAGTTCTCCAAAGCAAAATTTGATTTGCCACATGCTAGCAACTATTTACATAGCATTTACGTGAGATATTATAAGTAATAGGAGGATGTGGTAGATTATATGTCAATACTACACCATTGTATATACAGACTTGAATATTTTGTGGATTTTGGTATCCACTGGGGTTCTGGAACCAATTCCCCACAGATACTGAGGGAAGGACTGTATTTTAGATATTCTGAAGAGTAGCTCAGATCAATGTAATGAATATTTTATATGGTATTGCTCTTAGCAGAGGTATGAAGCAAAGTCAAATGGAATTTGCGGGAGGCAGTATTACTATATTCATAGAAGGCCCTCGGAAGACCAGATTCCAAAGTAGCCAGACTGAAGTGCTGTGGGAACTAGGGTGCAAAAGTGAACCAAGCCAGCCTTTCAGTGTGTGACCATTTATGAGAAGCGGTTTTTTAAAAATGGATGGTGAATGATATAGGGAAGATTTGCCTTGATTTGCTTATTAAGAAAAGTTTTTCAGAGTTTAAAGTAATGAAGGAAAATTACTTTTCAGCTTCATTTTTACAGCCTTGTTTTGTAAAACATAACCCAAACCTTCTGTTTAATCTGACATCTGTTTCTCTAATCAGTTACTATAGAAATTTCCTAAAAGTTCATAATGATCTGGAAAGATAAATGCTTTTCCAGAGGAGTTTTCTGGAAATCTAGAGCTGAATTTTTCACCTCCTACCTCCATCGGGTGGAGGGCCCTCACGATGCTTTACTGGGCTTGTATCAAGTGCTAAAGCTTTACACAATGTAAAGGTAATTAATTTTAATTCAAAAAGGATTTACAAAGCACCCACTCTGTGTCCGGCAACTGGGCAACTGGAGATACAATGGTGAATAAGGCTGATATGGGCTTTGCCCTCTTGGAACATACATTAAACGTCTGATTACTCACATAATTTAATTACAGTTGTGAGAAGAGCTATGAAGAAGTTCAGGATATGATATATATTCTATCATATATTATAAAAGTGGATCATTGTAGGGGAAAAATGAGCTAGACCATGGGGATACAACTGTCCATAGCAAAAAAAGAATAAACTGAGGGAAAGAATTAAGTCAAAGATATCTGCTCTATTGCTGTGGTAGTTAATGGTCCTAATAACGAGCAAGACTCATTAAGTGAATGAAGAGTGCCGCTTAAACTCTCAATAGGGTGTAGTATATCTCATGGTGTCTTTGGTCACACTGCATGGCTTGTGGGATCTCAGTTCCCTGATCAGGGATTGAACCTGGGCCACAGCAGTGAAAGCATGGAATCCTAACCACTAAGCCACCAGGGAACTCCCCTCCTTCTCCTTTTATAATTATATTAAAAATGTTTTTTGAGTAAGTAACACATGAACATGGTAAAAATTTCAAAAGGTACAAAAGGGTAAACCTTTTCTTGCCTCCTGTGTCCCAGTTCCCCAGTTCTTTACACTAGAGGTAACAACTGCCAATTTTTTGCTTACCTTTTGAAAGACTTCCTAGTGCTTTTTTCAGCTTCCACGTACTCAGGAATGTGTTCATTGCAGGCAAATTGTTAGTCATACTGGAGCAAGATTTCTTTAGGATTGTACTTGGAGGGAATGGTAAATTAAAGATCTCATAAAATAACTCCTCCATAAAAACAAAAAGGGCACTGGCAAAAATTGTTAAAATCAACTTTTTCAGAACTCTGTAAATGAACCAAAAGGCTCATGACAATCCGAAGAGTGTTTATTGATGGAAACATGTTGAGCTTTAGTAGCAGCAGATTTTGTGGCATTTTAACTTAACCCTGCCTCTCATTCCCTTCTCCAGAGCTTTGTGGTAACCTTGAAAACTAACAGCCCTTCGACCACAGTAGCTATGGAAACCAGTAACCTTTTAACACCTTAGTGGGGAGACTGGGTTTGTAGTTCCTCAAAAACTCACAGACCTATAGTCTTGTCATTATCTAATATGTCTTAAAGCTAGCTAGAGAAGCCTCATTCACACAGCTTCTCATTACTTTACCTGACTTAGAGCTACCTCAGTGGGAAAAGTTCTATCCCCAAGATGTTTAACATCTCAGGTGATTTAGACTAACTGAAACTACGTAGGGCAAACAAAAGCCTGGCCAAAAACATAAAAGGGGAATGAAACATATACTTGGGGGTTTGAAAAGATCTGACATATTCCTGGGATCTAGATGGCCACATGCATGCCCTGGGCTGTGCATGTGCCTAGAAAAGACCTGAGAAGGCCTTTTAATAATTTCTCTCCTATGGCTGAACTTGAGGTAGTCATAACTGTTTGGCTAAATGTTGAAGAAATGATCCAACATGCAACACAGAGCACCTCAGAAAAAAGTAGAAGACTTAATGGTTCAAGACATTTAAGGAGATCTGTGAACAATTATTAGCTGGCCACTTATCTAACCAGGCAGAGATTTCAGGGGACACACTCCAAGGAATACAAACATTATAGAATCCGTCTAAGAAATGTGTCTAAATAAATAGCGACAATGACAGTGACAAAACAATAACAACAAAACCTGGGGGAAATCTGATTTCCAGAAGAACCATATTATATTGTGTCTAAACGTCCCATTTTCTACAAAAATGATCAGATATGCAAAGATACAGAAAAAGTATGGTCCATACACAGGAAAAAAGCTGTCAATAGAAACTGTCCCTGCTAGAGTTTAAATGTTGGAATTTAGACAAAAAAATGAAATCAGCTAATATGTGTGTTAGTCTCTCAGTCATGTCTGACTCTTTGTGACCCCACAGACTCTAGTAACCTGCCAGGCTCCTATGTCCATGGAATTCTTGAGGCAAGAATACTGGAGTGGGTAGCCCATTCCCTTCTCCAGGGGATCTTCCTGACCCAGGGATCAAACCCAGGTTGCCTACATTGCAGGCAGATTCTTTATCATCTGAATCACCAGGGAAAGAACTAAAGGAAACCATGTCTAAAGATTTAAAGAAAAGCCTGAGAACAGTGTTTCGCCAAAGAGACAAGGAGAGCCTGAGAACAGTGTTTCACTGAGACAATATAAAGAGATGAAAATAATAAGGAAGAGTCAGATAAAAATTCTAGAGTTGAAAAATAAAATAGCTAAGATGAAAAATCCATTAGAGAGGTTCAACAGCGGATTTGAACTAGCAGAAGAGAGTCATAGAACTTGAAGGTAATCCAGTCTGAGATTATCCAATCTAAGCAAAAGAAAGAAAAGATGAAAAGAAAATGAACAGAACCCCAGAAATTATGTGACACCATCAAGTGTATCAACATAGGTGTAATGAGAATCCCAGAATAAGATAGAAAGAAAAAAAAAAAAAAACAGAAAGAATATTTGAAGAAATAATGGCCAAAACTCTCCAAATTTGATAAACAACACTAATATCCAGATCCAAGAAGCTAAAAAAACCCAAGTAGGATAAACTCAAGAAGATCCATACTTAAGATACATTATAGTCAAATTGATGAAAACCAAAGGCAAAGAGAGAATCTTAAAAGAAGCAAGAGAAAACTAACTCATCAGTTGAAAAGCACCTCAATAGGATTGAGAGCTGATTTTCCCCTCAGCAACCATGGAGACGGGAAGGCAGTGGCTTGGCATATTCAAAATGCTGAAAGAAAAATGATGTAAACTAAGATTTCTTTATCAAAACTATTCTTTTAAAATAAGGGAGAACATTCAGAAGACATGTACTTCTGCTTTATTGACTATGCAAAAGCCTTTGACTGTGTGGATCACAATAAACTGGAAAATTCTGAAAGAGATGGGAATACCACACCACCTTACCTGCCTCCTGAGAAATCTGTATGCAGATCAAGAAGCAACAGTTAGAACCAGACATGGAACTATGGACTGGTTCCAAATTGGAAAGCAGTATGTCAAGGCTATCTATTGTCACCCTTCTAATTTAACTTCTATGCAGAGTACATCAGGAGAAATGCTGGGCTGGATGAAGGACAAGCTGGAATTAAGACTGCTGGGAGAAATATCAATAGCCTCAGATATGCAGATGACACCACCCTTATGGCAGAAAGCAAAGAGGAACTAAAGAGCCTCTTAATGAAACTGAAAGAGGAGAGTGAAAAAGCTGGCTTAAAACTCAACATTCAGAAAATGAAGATTGTGGCATCCAGTCCCATCACTTCATGGCAAATAGATGGGGAAACAATGGAAACAGTGACAGACTTTATTTTCTGGGCTCCAAAATCACTGCAGATGGTGACTGCAGCCATGAAATTAAAAGGCACCTGCTCCTTGGAAGAAAAATTATGACAAACCTAGACAACATAGTAAAAAGCAGAGACATCACTTTGCCAACAAAGGTCCATATAGTCAAAGTTGTGGTTTTTAGTCATGTATGGATGTGAGAGTTGGACCATAAGGAATGCTGAATGATGAAGAATTGATGCTTTTGAACTGTGGTGTTGGAGAAGACTCTTGAGAGTCTCTTGGACTGCAAGGAGATCAAGCCAGTCCACCCTAAAGGAAATCAGTCCTAAATATTCATTGGAAGGACTGATGCTGAAGCTGAAACTCCAATACTTTGGCCACCTGAACAAAGAACTAACTCATTAGAAAATACCATGATACTGGGAAAGATGGTAGGCAGGAAGAGAAGGGGATGATGGAGGGTGAGATGGTTGGATGGCATCACTGACTCAATGGACATGAGTTTGAGCAAGCTCTGGGAGATGGTGAATGATGGTGCAGTCTATGGGGTCGCAAAGAGTCGGACAAGACTGAGTGACTGAACTGAACTGAAGACATTCTCAGAATAACAGAAACCAAAACTGAGCAAGCAGGACTGCCTTACAGGAAATACTAATGGGAGTCCTTCAGGATGAGTTAAACAATGATGTATAGTAATTTAAATTTGCACAAAATAGGAAGAGTATCAGTAAATGTAACTACATAGGTATATATGAAAGATGGTATAACTGTGTGTGTGTGTGTTTTTTTTTTTTAGTAACTCCTTTCTTCTCCATCTGGTTTAAATGACAACTGCATTGTGCTGTAGTTAGAAAACTTAATCAGCTTCTAATATATAAAAATGCAACATGCACAAAGGAGGGGGATGAAACAATTATATTGTAGTAACATTTCTGTTGGGTTCCTCCCTGTAGCTCAGACGGTAAAGAATCTACTTGCAATGGGGGAGATCCTGGTTCGATCCCTGGGTGGGGAAGATCACCTGTAAAAGGGAATGGCAACCCACTCCAGTATCCTTGCCTGGAGAATTCCATGGAGAGAGGAGCCTGGGGAGCTACAGTCCATGGGGTCACAGAGTCAGACATGACTGAGCGACTAACACTTACTTACTTAACATTTCTGTATGTTTTCTAAGTTAAGTTAAAATGAATCTAAACAATATTGGAATTTAAATTCTGAGGTCAGTCACTAAGAAAATAAAAAAAAATATAGTGAAAGTAGTAATGAGAATCAGAATAGTACAGTAGACAATATTTGACACAAAGTTAGTAATGGGAAAGTAGAGGGGAAAATATGACATATAGAAAACAAACTAAATGGCAGACATAAATCTTATCAGTAAGATAAAATGTAAATGAAATGCATACTTTAATAGAAAGGTAAAGATTGGCAAAGTGGATAAACTGATCAAAAATGGATTAATTGATTGAAATACATGCTGTCTTTTAAGATACACATTTTGTGTTCAAAGATACAAATAAGTGGAAAGAAAAAGGATGGAAAGATGTACCAGGCAAATAGTAACCAAAGAGAATTAGGATGACTATATAAACATCAGACAAAATATATTTTAAGACATAATTTTCATGACATACAGACAAGACATTTTATAATGGTAAAACCATAAATATATCAGGAGGGTATCTGTTATAAGCATATGCACCTAACAACAGTGCCCCAAAATTCATGTAGCAAAAGTGGACAGAAGTGAAGGGAGAAAGAGATAGTCTAACCGTAATAGTTGGAGACTTCAGTACTGTCAGTAATGGATAGAACTACTAGACAGAGCTCAATGAGTAAATAGAGGAATCGAACAACACTATAAACCAAGTAGATCTTCTATAGACATCTATAGAATACTCGTACAGCAGCAGAATACACATTTTTCTTAAGAGCACGTGGAACATTTTCCAACGCAGACCATCTGATAGGCCATAAAACTTGCCTGAATATATTTCTTTATACAAACTATGTTCTGTAGCCACAGTAGGATGAAATTACAAATCAAAAACAGAAGGATATTTATGCAGTTCATAAATATGTGCAAATTAAATATCACACTCCTGAATAACCAGTTGGTCAAGGAAGCTATCACAGGGGAAATTAGAAAACATTTTGGAATGAATAAAAAATGAAAACTCAATGTGCCAAAACTGATGGGATGCAGCTAAAGCAGTGCTTAGGGGAAATTTTTATAGCTTTAAACAACTATATTAGGAAAGAAAAAAGATCATAATTCAATAACCTGACCATTAAGAAACTAGGAAAAAACCAAACAAATCTGAAAGCAAGTAGAAGGAAAGAAATGATAAAATTACAACAGAACTAAATGAAATAAAGAATAGGAAGACCTCTTTTCTCTATTTAAAACAGAAAATTTTAAAAATCAAAGTTGGTTTTTAAAAATAACAACACTGAGAAAACATTGACTGACAAGAGAGAAAAGACTCAAATTATTAAAAGCATAAATGAAGGAGACACTATTACCAAACTAAAAAAAATTAAAAAGAACAAATGGGAATATTATAAATAACTATATGCTAATAAATTATATCATTTAGATAGAATGGACAAATTTCTAGGAGGACCCAAACTACCAAAATTGACTCCACAATAAATGGAAAGTCTGTATAGACCTATAACAACTAAGAATTAGTGGATAGTATTTTGAATCAGTAATCAAAATACTGCCCACAAAGAAAAGCCCAGGCTTAGATGGCTTCACTGATGAATTTTTCCAACCATTTAAAGGAAAATTAATACCCCATCCTTCTCAAACTTCCAAAAGTTAGCAGTTTCGTAACACATTGAGGCCACTCTAATTAAGATGACAAAAACCAAAGACATCACAAATAAACTATTGACCTAATTCCCTTAAGAATATAGAAGCAGACTTCCCTGGTGGTTCAGTGGTTGAGAGTCCAGCTGCTGGTGCAGGGAACATGGGTTGAGTCCCTGGTCCAGGAGGATTCCACATGCTGTGGGGCAACTGGGCCCAGACACAACTACTGAGCCTACACTCTAGGGCCTACCAGCTGCAATTCCTGAGACTGTGTGCCACAGCTACTAAAGCCCTTGTGCCCTGGAGCCAGTGCTCCACAACAAGAGGAGCCATAGCAATGAGAAGCCCACTCACCACAATGAAGAGTAGCCCCTGCTCACCACAATTAGAGAAAACTCGCACGCAGCAGTGGAAAACCCAGTACAGTCAAAAATAAATAAGTAAATATATTCAAAAGAATATAGATGCAAAAACTGTTAACAAAATACTAGCCAAACCAAATCCAGCAGCATATAAAAAGAATTATACATCATAAGCAAGTTAAATTTATTCCAGGAATGCAAAGTTTAATATCTGAAAATCTATCAGTATAATAGTGTAATATTTATATCATACATAATAATTGGAATAGGGGAAAACATTATTATATCAACAGATGCAGATATTTTTAAAAGTCCACTACCTTATTATGCTAAAAACATTAAACGAACTATGTATGTTAAGTGACTGGTTGTCTCGAGCTGAGAGAGAGGGTTAGGATTATTTTGACTATTAATGGGTAAAGGATTTCTTTTGAGGATTGTGAAATTTTTCTAAAATTAGATTGTGATGATAGTTGCACAACTCTATGAGCATACTAAAAACCACTTAATTGTACACTGTAATACATGAATTTTATGGTATGTGAGTCATATCTCAAAGCCATTTTTTTTTAAGACTGCTTGGAGAAACAGAGGTCCTTGGCTTATGTACCTACATCTTCCTTTGGCTCTTCCTTATAGAATGAAAGACCTGGGAAGTTGTTTAGAAAGCTTCACATCCATTCTGTTGAGTTTATATCTAGAGAAAGGAAGCAAAGAGAGAGAACTGCCAGAGATCTAGAGCTAGAGTATGAATTGGGACTAGAATCAGGTTTTCTGGTTTCCCATTCCAAGGCTCTTTCTGTACTGTACTCTAAAGAAGGTACATTGCATTAAAACTCTGGATGTTCTTTACTGGGGCTGGGGGTGCTTTTGTTTGAAGTGACTCACTTGGCAGTGAAGAACTATGCTAGTGGAAAGTTTCCTCTCATTTTTTCCCCTCCATTATCATGGCTGTGATCAGGTGGTATCCCTGTTGAGCAATCTAGCCCCAATTTAATTAGGGCTTGGTTATGTTTTCTTTTTGTCCCAGAAGAATGGCAGTATATTACATCTTGGTGGTGTGCCACCTGTCCCCTTTGTTTCCTGCTCCAAGAGCCTACACCAGCTGGTTGGGCAGTTCTAGAGGCCTCTCGTCTTTTCTGCTCATCTGTTGGCTTTTTACAGCAAATGCAGCTGCTTTTCATGTAGAATATAGTGTATATTGGAAAATGTGTGGCGTTACTAAAGGGTGACAAAGTCCTCCCCCCATGTTATTTTTATCCCTAGGCTGCATGGAATTTCTCATGAGAGCAAGCAGTAGGCCCAGCCCTATAGTACCATATTAGGAATTTCAAGGCAGTTCTTTGCAAAAGGTTTTCATTAAGGACTTCCCAGAAGCAGGAGAGCCACATTTCAGCTTCCAACTCTCTTTCCAGAGTCAGGCTATTGTGGAAAGAACCTTTCCCTGTGATTGAAAAAAATATGTATTATGCATGTGGCAGTTGACAGCTGGAGACTAATCCTAAACTCATCCATCCTGAATTCATTAGGTGGGGGGAGGAGGGTGGATAACAAGCCATTGAGGTATTTTATAGGTGCCCCTTACAGCTTTTGCTTAGAGCAGGAAAAAAAAAAAAACTGTAAAGAGAGTTCTTAAGAGAATGTCTCTGCTACCATTATCACTATACTGAACTTCTCTTGCTCTTAACATTGGAAATATTGATATCTTTCCATATTTGGTTTATCTGGAGTGATTTGTCTTCTAGATTCTAAGCCCAGTGTTCCAGGGTTTGTGGAAGTGCATGTTCTGTTGTGGTACTAAATGGGAAAGCAGTTGGGTAACAACTCAGTCAGGAAGTATATGGCTGAATCAGCAGCATGAAAGCGGAGAGAAATCTGGGGTTTCTTGGCATTTTGTTTGCATTTCCTTTGTGAAAAGCAGATGCTGTGTAACTGTTCCCTTTTCTTTCTGATGAATGGGCAGTATCTTGCTGGAAATGGACTCATAGAATTCTAAGGGAATTAAGAGAACATTTCGTTTAACTCTTCCATATTTCAGATGAGGAAACAAACCTAAGAGGGGATGTTCATTGTCTAAGGTCACTGAGACAGTTAATCACAAAGTCAGTATGGGAACCCAATAATCAGTCCCACTCTTGGGCTCTGTGCAGTGTCACTGTGCCTTTCGAAAACAGTCTCTACCCTTTACCAACCTCCTTTTTGCTGAGCTTGTGATTTTTTTTCAGAATCAGTTTCAGCTTGTGAAAGAAAATAATTATTTCCTCTCACTGCTTCTTGCCAAGAATGCACCTCCAGTGTTGATCTGAAGGCAGCAAGCATTTCACAGACCTGCAAGAATGGAGTAGGGGAAGGTCAGGAAATCTGAAGTCACTGATGTACTTTTTCTGGTTGGCCCTTGCTTAGTAGGAATTTGATGAAATGGAAGATGAAAAAACAGACCTTCTATGATAGAACATTTACCTCTAGAATGTGGAATTTAGAGAATCCAATTACGAATGAGGAAGAAGCAACTCTAATACAAATTGAGTTGAGATTTAGGATTGGTCATGTTCGCTGGAATCCATGAACATGATCTCACTCAGTTGACCAAGTTCCTGGATGTAGGCAATAGATATAGATATGGGCATAAGCTAATATTTGCAGAGCACTTTATAATGTACAAGGCACTTTCACATACATATTTAACTTAATCTGGGAAGAAAAGTGTTACCTCTGTTTTATAGATGAAGAAACTAAGGCTTACAGAGTTTAAGAACTTTCATGCTGCTAGTCAATAGTAGAACTAAGACTTAGATTTTCTGAATATTTGCACTGTTCCATTTTTATTTTATTTCCTTTAATAATGAAAGAGAATATAAGTGCTGTGCAGAGGAACATGTGGTTCAGAAAGTAGAGTTATGAAGACGAGACATAGGGCCTTCTGTAGAGAAATGGGAGCAGCTATTTCCAATACACACCTCTACAGGAAGTAGCCATTAGGATAGGCTTGTAAGCTGGAGAACAGCAGTAGATGAATGGTAGCGAATAGGACCAATAGACCAGAGCTTGTGGTAGAGTTTCTGGTGTCATCAAACTTGGGCTATTCTGTGAAGGTTCCTGTCGAGAAGGCTGTCTAGACCAAAGTAGAGGCCTTAAAAGGAGAATTCTCTGAACCATTCTCAGTGGAGGTGGTTAAAAGGAATTAGGGAAGCTTCATACTGGATGAGAGAGAGGGTGATCCTAGGCTTTTTTATTTTAATAGGCTGTTTGGTTTTTGATTCTGAAAGTTTCATAGGTGGTACAGACATTTTTTTAGCCCAAGTTATCTGTGAATATTGAATTTTGGGGCTAATACCATCTTGTTTAAAACCATAAGCTTAATTCTTATGTGAAGTTATTTGTTTAAACTGTTACCATAAATAATAACATTTCATAAGAATAATAAAAGTATAACATCTTTCTTCGTATTTTTCAGTTCACCAAACAGTTTGATCTCTACAACAACCCTGTGAACCAATCAAGCAGGGTACTGTTAATGTTCTTTTTATATAGATAAATTAACAAAGGGAAGATAATGGTTTCACAGTTTTATAGATGAGGAAATTGAAATTCAGAGTAGTTAAGTGATTTTGCTTAGAGCTACTCAGCAGTATGTGGCAAATAAGATCAAAATCCAGATATTCTGGTTCCTAAGGGATGCAAAATTTCTACTATGTTCTGATGTATGCTCTGTAGAGGAGAAGGCAATGGCACCCCACTCCAGTACTCTTGCCTGGAAAATCCCATGGATGGAGGAACCTGGTGGGCTGCAGTCCATGGGGTCGCTAAGAGTCGGACGCGACTGAAGCGACTTAGCAGCAGCAGCAGCATGCTCTGTAGAAAGGGGTCAGTACTTATACCTTACAGGATGTGTATGGGAAGTTTGTGTCTCTGGCCTTTCCTGTATGGTACATTCCTGTAATAGTTACCTTGTTGCAGGAAGGGAGAGCCCTTCCAGGGCCTGAGAGTGGACTCTTGTCTAACACTTGGAAATGAATTGTCTGAGGATGCAAATGTGCTAACAAAGCAAGAGACTTTACTGGGAAGGGGCGCCCTGGCAGAGAGCAGTAGGTTAAGGAAACCCAGGAGACTACTCTGTCATGTGGCTCACAGTCTCAGGTTTTATGGTGTTGAGATTAGTTTCTGTGTTGTCTCTGGCCAATCATTCTGAGTCAGGGTCCTTTCTGGTGGCACATGAATCACTCAGCCAATATAGATGGCAGTGAGAAGGATTCTGAGAGGTAGTAGGACACATGGCATCTCCTTTTGACCTTTCCTGAATTCTTCCAGTTGGTGGTGGCTTGTTAGTTCTGTGTTCCTTACCAGGACCTCTTGCCAGAAATAACTCATACAAATGGTTACTGTGGTACATGGCCAGGGTGTGTGGTTTTAGTCAGTGTGTTCCTGTAACAACTTCCCCTTGAGAGACTTCATACTCAGGATACTTCTTGGGAATTGGGGTGGAGGTTTCGTTCATCTGTAACTACTTACAGCTGAGAGTTGTTGTAGTCCTGCCTAGTAGAGCCAAAGTCTCCCTCTACCTGATCTGAATCAAGGTATTCTGTACCTGAAACGAGTTTTCCCCCTCGTAGTAACAGCAATTCAGCCAGGAACTGTTGGACCCTGTCAGAGATGAAAAAGGGGCCAAACAGGAGGCCTAACAGGACAGTCATCACTGGGCCTAGAAAAGGAAGGCAACATTTGGAGTGAGGGAAGCAGGATATGTGACTTTCTTCTGATTGGTTGGTGGTGAGGTAGCAGTGTAGCACTCCAGGAATCTTGCACTCAGCATGGTTACCATACTCCACTTGGGTGGGAACTCTAGTTCTGCAATGAAACCAAAGGTATTGCTATGGATATTCCTTGAATAGGAACCAGGACCTTGCCCCAAGGCTGTACCACCACTTTACTGCTCCTCCCCTGTTTCTGTATCCCCTCCCTTCCCTGACCAGCAGTGGTTTGAGTCTGCCCTTTGGAACTCAAGGAAGGTCAAGGATGCTGAACAAAGCCTATATCCTACGAACAAGAAACAGGGGACACAGAAAGGATTTGTATTGAAGAGTCCCAGAGTCCTGCTCAGTTTTAATTCAGGGAACTGGGCAACTATGGCTCTGACAACTTCCTGTCAAAATGGGGCATAGTGCTGCCTTCAGTTTGGAGAATAGCCACTGAATTGGAAGTATTCGAGTTCCAAGTCCTGGATGTGAGTCTTGTGTGATTAAAACCTCAATCCCTTGGTGTACCATTTTGTTGTAACAGACCCAATTAAAAGTAGTTAGAGGAGTGACAACTAGAATTTTAATAGACAAAATAAATCTCATTTCTTTTCAGAATAAGCTTGAAATCCAGTCTGGACCTGGATTTTGGGGGGACTTATAGCCAGGTAGCCAGTTGTTTAGTTTTATCTGCTGCTACTGCTAAGTCTCTTCAGTTATGTCTGACTCTGTGCGACCCCATAGACGGCAGCCCACCAGGCTCCCTCGTTCCTGGGATTCTCCAGGCAAGAACACTGGAGTGGGTTGCCATTTCCTTCTCCAATGCATGAAAGTGAAAATTGAAAGTGAAGTTGCTCAGTTGTGTCCGACTCTTAGCGATCCCATGGACCGCAGCCTACCAGGCTCCTCCGTCCATGGGATTTTCCAGGCAAGAGTACTTACTGGAGTGGGGTGTCATTGCCTTCTTCGTTAGTTTTATCTAAGTAGGTTTTAACATTTAAAGTAGTATTGACATACAGATAACGGGTGCTATTGGTCATCATACATATCTCTTCTTTTTGTTAATGTATGATCTAAAGCAATTTCCTTGTCTAGAAATGTAATACAAGGAGAAACCTTTAAAAAGTAAGGTTGCAGTTACTGGCTGCCAGCAGACATTGTTTTGAGAATATCCAGGGACATCTGGTGGGATCCACAAGTCTGACACAGCTCAGAAAACTCAAGTTCCCGTTAAAAACTTGTCTGAATTATACCCATAATGTCACCTAGGTATTTCCTTGGATATCGGAACCATAACTACTCCGTTTTGACTTCAGTTGTCCTCAGTAGCCAAGGCAGATGTCACAATTAACAATGTTAGTGTTTCTCTAGGTATGAGACGATGCAAGAATTGGGACTCATAAAATCTCCTGAAAATATCTAACTATGTGAAGGCCTGTTCTGCCAGTGTTTCCCAGAGCACAGAGTGCCTCATTCCTGATCTCCACCCTGAACTTCTTTCAGGGAGTGTTGCAGGTCAGAAGTTGCAGTCGCCGTGGTCTAGTCTTTGTAGAGGCAGATGGCAAGAGCCAGTTTCCAATTGGCAGGGCTTATTTATGGTCATAAATTTGATCATGGTTTGGCTGGTGCATTTCATGACCATTTAATCCCATGATGCTGGGAATACTATTCTCAGGTCTGGCAAAGAATTTGCTCAAAGTGTTGTTACTGGATTAGGCCCTAAAACAGTATCCAAAATTCTCTGGACCACCTCTCTATATTAGCCTCTTATGTACGAGGAAAATAAGAGTGGGCTTTTGTCTAACATTCAGAAATGAATTGTCAAAGGTGACACATGGGCTGACAAAGCAAGAGACTTTATTGGAAAGGGGCCCCCGAGTTGAGAGCAGTAGGGTAAGGAATCCCAGGAGAACTGCTCTGCCACATGGCTCGCAGTCTTGGGTTTTATGATGATGGGATTAGTTTCTGGCCAATCATTTTGATTTATGGATCCTTCTTGGCGGTGTACACATTGTTCAGCCAAGATGGATCCCAGCGAGGAGGATTCTGGGAGGTAGTAGGATACATGGCATCTCTTTTTGACCTTTCCCAAATTCTTCCGTTTGGTGGTGGCTTGTTAGTTCTGTGTTCCTTACCAGGACCTCTTGTCATAAAATAACTCACACAAATGGTTACTATGGTTCCAGGGTGGGCGGTTTTAGTCAGTATGTTTCCCCTAACAATCTGATTCTTCCCGATGTCTGTCTCAGCTCTGACCTGGCTTTGCATCCAACAGCCTTCTGCTGTTCCTTGAGCCTTTCCTCCTAACACCATCTCCAATGCAACTCATTCTCTGTAAAACCCTCAGTGTTACCTGTTGCCAGCTGTGATTTCCTTCTCCCTCCCTTTCAGAGACCTTACCTTAATGTTCCTGGTTTTTATGTCTGGTTCCCTGTCCTTACTCTGATGTGTCACCTGCCAACCTCCAAATTGTAATTTAAATTCTATTGGACCCTCTCATGCCACATGTTAGCCCCCTTTCAAAGGAGCTCAAAAATATTGGTGTGCTTTGGTGCTATTTAGGACCAATTCTTTTGCCTTTCTCTTAACCCTGTGCCTTTAATCAGCTTCTGCTTCCCTGGCAGTATGGGGATAATTGGCTTATTTCTTAGTCAGAGCCCATTATATAGATTTCTCTGACAGCAGGCAATTTGCCCTAGTCCATATCTGGCATTGAGTGAAAGTCACTCAATCGTGTCCAACTCTTTGCAAACACATGGACTATACAGTCCATGGAGTTCTCCAGGCCAGAATACTGGAGTGAGTAGCCAGTCCCTTCTCCAGGAGATTTTCCCAACCCAGGGATCGAATCCAGGTCTCCCACATTGCAGGCGGATTCTTTACCAGCTGAGCTACCAGAGAAGCCCATATCTGGCATTATTACCAAAGTGATTGCTATTGTTTTATCAAGTCTAAAAAGTCCAGCAGGTCTTGCTGGTTGAAGCATTGCAAGGAGGCACTTGCTTGGCAAGTCTCTCCAGAGAGAATTTTTTCTTCTGGTAGTGGTCTCACCCTCAAGGAGTTAGTAGCCCCCTTCAGGACTGACTTTCTCAAAGTGTGGCCCTCCAGGAATTTCTGGGTGTTCTGAAGGCTGCTGGCCAGTTGTAGCTTTGATATTTCTTATGGGATGTTATCTGAATTTCTGCATCAGGCCAGAATTACTAACATGATATTTAATAAAATCCATGTGTCCTCCCATTGGTATACCAGAGAAGGTATCTCTGATCTGTCCATTGGACCAGTGAAGGTTTTTATTTTCTAATGGTGATAAGTACAATTAAGTAGAATGGATACTCACAGGCCTTGTTTACTTTGAAGTATTTTATAGCCTCTAACTTTGAGAATAACTGATTGAGGAACCTTCTAGCCTTGCACCTTTGGTCTTTGTTCCTTCTCAGGAGTTCTGGGCAGAAGGGCAAGGGAAAAACAAAGAGTAACTCGATTTCTCAAAGAGGTCTCCTTGCTTAATTTGCACTAAAGAAGGGTCAGCATACTAGGGCCCATGAACCTAATTCTGCTCACCACCTGTTTCTGTAAATAATGTCTGTTTTTGTTTTAGATTTTTTAAAATTTTATTATTATTTTTTTAAATATAAATTTATTTATTTTAATTGGAGGTTAATTACTTTACAATATTGTATTGGTTTTGCCATACATCAACAATTATCCACCCAGGTATACACGTGTTCCCCATCCTGAACCCCTCTCCCTCCTCCCTCCCTGTACCATCCCTCTGGGTCGTCCCAGTGCACCAGCCCCAAGCATCCAGTATCATGCATTGAACCTGGGCTGGTGCCTCATTTCATATATGATATTATACATGTTTCAATGCCATTCTCCCAAATCATCCCACCCTCTCCCTCTCCCACAGAGTCCAAAAGACTGTTCTATACATCTGTGTCTCTTTTGCTGTCTTGCATACAGGGTTATCATTACCATCTTTCTAAATTACATATATATGCTTTAGTATATTGTATTGGTGTTTTTCTTAACATTTTATCAGCGTGTAGCCACACTCACTTGTTTACATATTGTCTACAGCTGCTTTTCCTCTAGAATGGCAGAGTTGAGGGCCATTATATTTCTCAAAGACTAAATTAAGCTGTGAATTTCTTGGCTATTGTTGGATAGGGCAGGACATTGAGTTTGTTGAGTGTTTCCTGGACCTTCTTATTGTTCTCCATCTTGAGCTGAGTATGTGAAGAGAGATATACAGGGAAGTGGTTTTGGAAATAGCCTACTTCCTCGTAAATAATGAAGATTTTTAGAATCCATATGATGCTACTAGGTGTTTTCTTGTTTGAATGGGCAAAATCTCCATTATTAGTGATGCATTCCTAGTACCTACCCCAGGGCCTGACACAATTTCAGCTCTGGTATCAATAAGCTATCATCCAGGGGTTCTATTCTTCCCAGTGGCCAATCAGAAACATACTACTTTTCCAGTGTAGAAACAGTTTCCTCTTTTTGATTGTCTGTTGTTATTTCATCATGAACCCCTATTTCTTTCCCATTATAGACAGTAATTGGATTTTTTACAAAGGCCCTGAATAGTTTGTATACATTTATTGATTTTGCATTTTAAACTGGTCTATTAAATATTAAGCCCTAAGGTATATGGTGTATGTGTGTGTTAGTAGTTCAGTTGTGTTAGATCATTTGTGACTCCATAAACTGTAGCCCACCAGGTTCCTTGTTCATGGAATTCTCCAGGCAAGAACACTGGAGTGAGTAGCTATTCCCTTCTTCAGGAGAACTTCCAGACCTGGGGATTGAACCCAGGTCTCCTGCATTGCAGGCAGATTCTTTACCATCTGAGCCACCAGGGAATCCCAAGGTATATGAAAGTGGAAGTGAAAGCACTCAGGCATGTCTGACTCTTGGTGACCCCATAGACTATACTCCATGGATTCTCCAGGCCAGAATACTGGAGTGGGTAGCCTTTCCCTTCTCCAGGGGATCTTCCCCATCCAGGGATTGAACCCAGGTCACCTGCATTGCAGGAAGGTTCTTTACCAGCTGAGCCACAAGAGAAGCCCAGTATATGGTACAACTAAATAATATATAAATAATGTATGGCTCTGCTGGAAGGGAAACCCATGATTTCTCATGTATTATTTATCATAAGAGATAAATTAGATGACAGGAATCTCCTTTTCTCTCTGACAAATTTGGAAACTGCTGGTTCATTAAAGGGGCTAGACCAGCATGTCCCTTTATAGTTAACAATGATGTAATATACCAAGTAGTGAAGGTGACAGGACAGGAACCACAAAAGTCACAACAGGACATGTTGCCTAGTCAGACTTTCTCCACCGGTCAGATAATATTTCACTGAGGTCTAAAGAAATGAAATGTCATGAACAGGAGTACCTCTTGGCTTCCATGGTACTTATTCATTCCTTGTAATTGATTGGTATGATTATGGTATTTTGCTGTGATTATTCTGATATGATTTAAAAGGAATTTTTAAATGTGACATTGCTAGATGCAATTTCATATTATTGGTGGTACTTTACTAAAATGGACCAATTAGGCATCTAAAACCTGGTTGTATAGACAAACCTATATTTTATTCTCCTATATAAATAGGGCAAAGAGAATAAGAGCTATAGTGTTGGGGTGGGGGTCTGGGGAGTTCATGGAGTCCACTGGAGTGGGAGTGCTTTGTTTTCCAGGCATCAAAACCAACCAATATAGGTAAGAACTAGAGAAGAATTAGATTGTTGCCTTGGTGATGTTTTTCATCATTAATTTTTGTCCTTTAGGAACACTAGAAACTAGTTTGTTAGGGAAAATATAACTTTTGGACCCCAGTACTTTATAATTAACTCTTCTCTTTTTAAAAAAAAATCTTACATAAATGACATTTGGGACTAAGTGGTCAAAGGTACAGTTTTGGTTGAAGTTATGGTATTGAGTTTAGGTATTTCAGCATATTCTCTATCTAGGAAAGAGAGCTAGCTCATCAGTAAGGCAGCATAGTGAGGCTTAGCACAGTGGTTGCTCTTGTGGGAATAAGTGTTGTCATTGAAAGAACACAGACCTATGTTTGTATTCCATATCTGCCATGGTCTAGTTGGGTGACATTTGGCAAGCTACCAACCTCTTAAAGTATCAGTTTCCTCAACTGTAAATGGAGACAGTAATACCAACATTGAGTCATTGAGTGTATTAATAAAATAACATTTAAAAGTAGCATGCCTTTAATAAGTGTTAGTCTCTGTTAGCTAGGAATTTTCTTAAAAATCATATTTTTTATTTAAGTGTAGTTGATTTACAATATCATGTTAGTTTCAGATGAAAAACACAGCAACTCAGTTTTGTACACACACACACACACACGCACACATATTCCTTTTCAGATTTTTTTCCTTATATGTTATTGCAAAATATTGAGTATAGTTATCTGTGTTATACAGTTAAAAAACATTTATGGCTTTACTTGTGGCATGAATAAACTTTAATTTAATTAGCAACTTGGTTTGAATTTGGATATGGGCCATTTCTCCAGAATTCAAGAAGATGTTTTACAAAGAGAAGAGCAAAGAATGTGAGTCATATTGCTTTCTGTCATACAGCTCTGCAGTTACTCTAGTGACAATAAAGTAGGGACTGATCAGAAAACCTTCTAGGCTGGCTTATAAAAGCAACTTCATTCAGAAAGAAAGTATGGGTATGCCTGGTCTTGGTCTCTTTTTCTATAATAACCATTTGAGTAAGATTAACATTGTTATTGTAGTGCCCTTGAGTGTGATGTTATATAATACCTTTGCTTTGATTCTACTGGCACTGAGAAAGAGAACACTTGGTAGGTCTGGTCAAAGTGCCTAATCCTTAGTATTCTCTAAATGTTTTATTTGAATTGAATAGTGAGACCTTATTTTACAGCAGATGAATTGAGACACAGAACAGTTAAATAGCTTATCCAGGAATTAACACACAGAGACTGTGGCCTTGGCCATATGGGACCTGGTTTCCTTCCCTGTTTTCTTAACACAAATCCTTCCGTTTCTAGCCTGTCTTTCGTCTTGCTCAAAGCATATTTTGTGGTATAAAGACTTCCTTCCCCTTTCCAGCTGGTGATTTGCTTTTATCTAAATTAGGGGAGTGGGTTAAAAATGCAGTCAGAGTGCATATGGCAGTTCAAACGTTTTATATAGGATTTTGCTGTTGAAATCACAACAAATAGGGACAACTCTTTTTGTCTGTTTCATCAGAGCTGAGGTTGAACAAAGGGTCTTGGGCGGGGCTGTGGAAAAGGATGGGTGGTCATGGCATAGATTTTTATAGACAGATGGTGTTGGCTTGGAAGAAAAACAAACGAACAGTGGTGTGTGTGTCGGGGTGGGGGGGTCGGTTATAGAGAGTATATCTCCTCCTACAGCCTGAATCTTTGAATCTGATTACATTCCCCAGGGACTTTGCATTGATTTACTTAAAGTTGCTTATTCTGATAGAGAAAGTCATAGGAGGAAGGCTAATGTACATTAATGGAGCTGTATGTAGAAATCCTCTCTTTCAATATGCAGGCATCCTCTGTCTCTAGAAAGCTGGCCTCTGTTTGAACTTATCACTATGCTCCAGTTGTTGCAGAAGTAATTTAGAAGCCCCAGAAGAAATATGTTAACAAGGTCTATTACACACCAGGCTTAAGTTGGAGAGGAATAGTTTCACATTTAATGACAGACTGTTTGGCCTGTTTGTCTTTGCTTCCTGTCTGATGTTGAGTCATTGCAACAGCTCTTTATGACTGTAGGAGCCTTGGCCAAGGAGGAAATAGAACCCAGGCATTTTGATTTCTGATCTGACATCTGGAATACCTTCAGAATGCTCCTGGAACTTGTATAAATGAAGAAATGATTTTAGGATTGAAGTGAAGTGAAGTGAAGTCGCTCAGTCGTGTCCGACTTTTTGTGACCCCATGGACTGTAGCATACTACGCTCCCCCATCCATGAGATTTTCCAGGCAAGAGTACTGGAGTGGGTTGCCATTTCCTTCTCCAGAGGATCTTCCTGACCCAGGGATCGAACCCAGGTCTCCCACACTGTAGGCAGACACTATACCATCTGAGCCACCAGGGAAGTTCAAGCTTTTAGGATTAATACTAGACAAAAAATTAAACACTTCTATATGAAAAGCCAGCCTTAGTTGCTTAGTTGTTTTCTTTCCCTTTCAGGTCCCAAGTACACAGCTGAGATGGGCTTATTATCTGTCTTTCGTATACTGTTTTAGATAAATTCTTCTCTGTTCATAGAAGTTCCTTCTGATTATCAGTACTCCTTATGAGGTCAGGAAAGAGGTATATTTAATAGAGTCTGATGAATAATTTAATATTGTTTCTAATTACAGTAAAATATATATAACATAAAATTTACCAGTGTAAACATTTTAAGGGTTCAATTCAGTGGTTTTAAATAAATTCATATTATGCAACCATGACCACCATCCATCTCCAAACTAATTTCATCTTTTAAACCTGAAAGTCTATCCTATTAAATAATAATTCCCATTTTCCTTTGCCTCAGCTCCTGGTAACCATCATTCTGCTTTCTGTCTCTGTGAATTTGACTCTTCTAGGTACTCCATATTATGGACTCACACTATTTGTCTTCTTGTGACTGGCTTATTTCACTTAGCACAATGTCCTTAAGGTTTATTCATGTTGTAACATGTATCAGAATTCCCTTTCTTTTTTAAAACTGAAGAATAATTGACTTACAATATTATATTACTTTCAGATATATAGCACAATTATTCAATATTTTTTACACATTACAAATGATCACCATAATAAGTCTAGTTGCCATCTGTCACCATACAAAGTTTTCACAATGCTATTGACCATATTCCCTATGCCAAACAATAATTACTTCTCTGTGATTTATTTTATAAGTGAAACTTTCTGCTTCTTAATTTCCCTCACCTATTTCACTCATCCTCCCCACCCCACTCTCTTCTGTCAACTGCCAGTTTGCTCCATGTATCTATTAATCTTTTGTGTTGTTTTATTATGTTCATTAGTTTCATTTTTGAGATTCCAACTGTAAGTGAAATCATGTGGTGTTTGTCTTTCTCTGCTTGACTTATTCCACTTAGTATAATACCCTCTAGGACCATCCATGTTGTTGAAAATGGCAAAATTTCATTCATATTTATGACTGAGTAATGCTCCACTGGGAGAAGGCAATGGCAACCCACTCCAGTACTCTTGCCTGGAAAATCCCATGGACAGAGGAGCCTGGTAGGCTACAGTCCATGGGGTCGCTAAGAGTCGGACACGACTGAGCGACTTCACTTTCACTCTTCACTTTCATGCATTGGAGAAGGCAATGGCAACCCACTCCAGTACTCTTGCCTGGATAATCCCAGGGACAGAGGAGGGCTGCCATCTATGGGGTCGCACAGTCAGCCATGACTGAAGTGACTTAGCAGCAGCAGCAGCAATGCTCCACTGTATGTATTTATGGATGTATGTTGTTCAGTCGTTCAATCATGTCTGACTCTTTGCAACCCCATGGACTGTAGCATGTAGATATTTATGGATGGATAAAGATATCTTCTTTATCCATTTGTCTGTTGATCAGCGCTTGGGTTGCTTCCATGTCTTGGCTATTGTAAATACTGCTGCAATAAAGATATCTTCTTTATCCATTTGTCTGTTGATTGGCACTTGGGTTGCTTCCATGTCTTGGCTACTGTAAATAATGCTGCAATAAAGATATCTTCTTTATCCATTTGTCTGTTGATCAGCACTTGGGTTGCTTCCATGTCTTGGCTATTGTAAATAATGCTGCAATAAA
>SJXQ01000127.1:0-21337 GCA_006408695.1 Aepyceros melampus
ATTGAAAATTAAATTTCTTAATTCACATAAAGTCAGATTCATTTTAATGTTTAGTTCCCTACATTGTTACAAACTATACCATGTGACCACCAACACAGTCAAGATAAGGAACATTTTTATACCCCCAAAGCTGTCTCATGCCCCTTTGTATTTGCCACTTCCCTTTTCCCCTAGATCTAGAAAAACATTGATCTATTTTCTGTTCATGAAATTCGGCCTTTTCTAAAATATAAGTGGAAGCATATAGTTTGTGGTCATTTTAATCTGACATTTTCCCCTAGCATTTTGCATCTGAAGTGTGTCTATGTTGTTGTGTGTGTAGCTTGATATTATCTTTGGATATAGTATTACATCATAAAGATGAATCACGTTTTGATCCACTGACACGTTTTCATCCAAGGAGTTGTCAGTGGAGTTGTCAGGTGTCAGTGGGTTGTTCCTATTTCAGGGAGATTATGCATGGAGAACTAAAAAATAGTACAGTTATTTTGTATGAACATATGTTTTAATTTCTGTTGGGTAAATGTCTAGGAGTGAGACTGGTGAGTCACATGGTGAGTCTATGTTTAAATATTTAAGAACCTTCAAAACTTTCTAACTGACTGTATCATTTTGTATTCCCAATAACCTATTTTAAGAGTTTAGTTGCCCATGAATTCTACAGCATTTGTGTCATAAGATGTTTAGTTTTAGATATTCAATAAGTGTGAAGTGGCATCAGCTTCTGAGGGTTTTTTTTTTTAAACATTCAATAAGTCTTTTTACTTTACTGTTTTAAATTTTTTTTATATTTGGATATAGTTGATTTAAAATATTGTGATCAGTTCAATTCAGTTGTTCAGTCGTGTCTGACTCTTTCTGACCCCATGGACTGCAGCATGACAGGCCTCCTTGTCAATCATCAACTCCTGGAGTTTACTCAAACCCTATGTCCATTGAGTTGGTGATACCATCCAACCATTTCATCCTCTGTCATCCCCTTCTTCTGCTGCCTACAATCTTTCCCAGCATCAGGATCTATTCCATTGAGTCAGTTCTTTGCATCAGGTGGCCAAAATATTGGAGTTTCAGCTTCAACATCACTCTTTCCAAAGAACACTCAGGATTGATCTCCATTGGGATGGACTGGTTGGATCTCCTTGCAGTCCAAGTGACTATCAAGAGTCTTCTCCAATACCACAGTTCAAAAGCATCAATACTTTGACACTCAGCTTTCTTTATAGTCCAACTCTCACATCCATATATGACTACTGGGAAAACCATAGCCTTGACTAGATGGACCTTTGTTGGCAAAGTAATGTCTCTACTTTTTAATATGCTGTCTAAGTCATAATCTTCCTTCCAAGGAGTAAGCATCTTTTAATTTCATGGCTGCATTCACTATATACAGTGATTTTGGAGCACCCCCCCCCAAATAAAGTCTGCCACTATTTCCACTGTTTCCCCATCTATTTGCCATGAAGTGAAGGGACAAGATGCCATGATCTTCATTTTCTGAATGTTGAGCCTTAAGCCAACTTTTTCACTCCTCTTTCACTTTCATCAAGAGGCTCCTTAGTTCTTCACTTTCTGCCATTAGGGTGGTATTATCTGCATATCTGAGGTTATTGATATTGCTCCCAGCAATCTTGATTCCAGCTTGTGCTTCCTCCAGCCCAGTGTTTCTCATGATGTACTCTGCATAGAAGTTAAACAAGCAGGGTGACAATAGACAGCCTTGACATACTCCTTTCCCAATTTGGAACTAGTCTATTGTTCCATGTCCAGTTCTAACTGTTCCTTCCTGACCTGCATACAGATTTCTCAGGAGGCAGGTCAGAGGTGGTCTGGTATTCCCATCTCTTTAAAAATTTTCCATTTTTTGTGGTCCACACAGTCAAAGGCTTTGGCATAGTCAATAAGCAAAAATAGAAGTTTTTCTGGAACTCTCTAGCTTTTTCAATGATCCAGCGGATGTTGGCAATTTGATCTCTGGTTCCTCTGCCTTTTCTAAAACCAGTTTGAACATCTGGAAGTTCATAGTTCAGGTATTATTGAAGCCTGGCTTGGAGAATTTTGAGCATTATTTTACTAGCATGTGAGATGAGTGCAATTGTGCAATAGTTTTAGCATTCTTTGGCACTTCCTTTCTTTGGGATTGGAATGAAAACTGACCTTTTTCAGTCCTGTGTCCACTGCTAGTTTTCCAAATTTGCTGGCATATTGAGTGTAGCACTTTCACGGCATCATCTTTTAGGATTTGAAATAGTTCAGCTGGGATTCCATCACCTCCATTAGCTTGTTTGTAGTGATGCCTGCTAAGGCCCAGTTGACTTCACATTCTAGGATGCACAGCAAAGTGATTCAGTTATATATATATGCATATATCCTTTTTTTTTCAGATTCTTTTCTAATTATGTTACAGAATATTGAGTTGAGTTCCTTGTTCTATACTGTAGGTCTTTGTTTATTATTTTCTATATAGTGTGTATATGTTAACCCAAAACTACTAATTTATCCCTTCCTGCACTTTTCTCCATGTAATTTTGTTTTCTTAAGTCTGTGACTCTGTTTCTATATTTGTAAGCAAGTTCATTTGTACAATTTTTTTTTAAATTAGATTCCACCTATGTGATATCATGTGATATTTGTCTTTGACTTACTTCACTTAGTATGATAATCTTTAGGGTCACCCAAGTAGGTGTAAATAGCATATTATTTTTGTGGCTGAATATTATTCTATTAAGTATTCAGTATACATGTAGTACATCTTATTTATCCATTTATCTGCTGACAGTTATTTAGGTTGCTTCCATGTCTTGGCTCCTGTAAATAGTGCTGCTATGAACATTGGGGTGCATGTATCTCTTCAAATTATGATTTTCTCTGGATATATGCCCCTTGTGGAATTGCTGGATAGTATGGTAGTTCTATTTTTAGTTTTTTAAGGAATTTTCATACTGTTGTATATAATGGTTGTAAAAGTTTGCATTTCCACCAACAGTATAGGAGGTTTCCCTTTTCTCTAGACCTTATCCAACATTTATTGTTTATAAATGTTTTGATGACAGATGTTCTGATCAGTGTGAGAACATCTCTTTGAAGTTTTGATTTGCATTTCTCTCTTAGGGTTACATCAATACTTCTGCTTTACTGACTACACCAAAGTCTTTGACTATGTGGATGACAGCAAATTGTGGAAAATTCTTAAAGAGATAGGAATACCAGACCACCTGACCTGTCTCCTGAGAAATCTGTATGCAAGTCAAGAAGCAACAGTTAGAACTGGATATGGAACAACAGCTCAGTTCCAAATTGGGAAAGGAGTAAACCAAGGCTGTATATTGTCACCCTGCTTATTTAACTTATACGCAGAGTACATCATGGGAAATGCTGGGCTGGATGAAGCACAAGCTGGAATCAAGATTGCTGGGAGCAATATCAATACCTCAGATATGCAGATGACACCACCATTATGGCAAAAAGTGAAGAACCTCTTGATGAGGAGAATGAAAGAGGATAGTGAAAAAGCTGGCTTAAAGCTCAACATTCAGAAAACTAAGATCATGGCATCCAGTCCCATCACTTCATGGCAAATAGATGGGGAAACAAAGGAAACAGTGACAGACTTTATTTTCTTGGTCTCCAAAATTACTGCAGATGGTGACTGCAGCCATGAAATTAAAAGATGCCTGCTCCTTAGAAGGAAAGTTATGACCAACCTAGACAACATATTAAAAAGCAGAGACATTACTTTGTCAACAAAGGTCCATCTAGTCAATGCTATGGTTTTCCCAGTGGTCATGTGTGGATGTGAGAGTTGGACTATAAAGAAAGCTGAGCGCCAAAGAATTGATGCTTTTGAACTGTGATGTTGGAGAAGACTCTTAGGATAGTGAAAAAGCTGGCTTAAAGCTCAACATTCAGAAAACTAAGATCATGGCATCCAGTCCCATCACTTCATGGCAAATAGATGGGGAAACAAAGGAAACAGTGACAGACTTTATTTTCTTGGTCTCCAAAATTACTGCAGATGGTGACTGCAGCCATGAAATTAAAAGATGCCTGCTCCTTAGAAGGAAAGTTATGACCAACCTAGACAACATATTAAAAAGCAGAGACATTACTTTGTCAACAAAGGTCCATCTAGTCAATGCTATGGTTTTCCCAGTGGTCATGTGTGGATGTGAGAGTTGGACTATAAAGAAAGCTGAGCGCCAAAGAATTGATGCTTTTGAACTGTGATGTTGGAGAAGACTCTTGAGAGTCCCTTTGACAGCAAGGAGATCCAACAACCCCATCCTAAAGGAAATCAGTATTGAATATTCATTGGAAGGACTAATACTGAGGCTGAAACTCCAGTACTTTGGCCACCTGATACAAAGAACTGACTCATTGAAAAGACCCTGATGCTGGGAAAAATTGAAGGCAGGAGGAGAAGGGGATGGTAGAAGATGAGATGGTTGGATGGCATCTCTGACCCGATGGACATGAGTTTGAATAATCCCCCAGATTTGGTTATGGACAGACAGGCCTGGCATGCTGCAGTCCATGGGGTTGCAGAGTCGGATATGATTGAGTAACTGAATAGCTAGTAACCTTGATCATCTTTTCATGTGCTTTTTATTAATCTGTATGTCCTCTTTGGAGAAATGTCTGTTTAGACCTTCTGCCCATTTTGTTTGTTTGTGTTTTGTTTTTGTATTGAGTTGTGTGAGTTGTTTGTATATTTTAGTGATTACTGAGTTGTTTGTATCTTTTAGTGATTAATCTCTTGTGGCTTGCTTCATTGTCTCCTCTTCAGTTGATTGCCTTCATTTTATCAATGGTTTCTTTGCTGTACAAATTATTTTATATATTCATAAATGTTCTAAAGTGTTTTACAGTTGAACTTTTGGAACATAGTGATGAAGGCCAATTTTTGCTATAAAATGGTTGTAATACAGTAGGATTGATACAAAGCATGAATAACAGTGATGCCAATACACCCCTGAGCTATAAGAATGGCAAGAGTGTTGATGTGGAAAAGTAATACTCATGGATTGTGAACATTTGTTATGTTGGTTAGGCAAAAGTAATACCATGTTGGCTTAATTGAGGAGATAGCTATTCAGTGGACATAATGCAAAGGATATGGCCAAAGATTTAGACTTGAACCACTTAGGGGAAACAAATCGATTTAATTATATCCAAAGCTAGTATAAACAATATGCAAAGAGTGAGATTAAATAGCTCTATGTGGTCACGAGAGAGGAAGTTGCTTTATATGTTAATGGACTTCTTTTGAAATTAGCCCTGAGATTCTAAGGATAATAAGAAATGAATCATTCACTAAAAATAATTCTTACATCTTTTTATTTAATTAAATAACTATCATACTTATACCTTTTTAAAGTCTATTATATTTTGAAATACAAGTCAGCTTTCTCTTTCACTGACATAAATGATAGCAAACTTGCAATGCAGTTTAAAGTCTGAAGCAATTTATATGGTCATTTATTGTTTCTTTTTTATTATTTCTTAATATCCTAAGGAAAATCACTGGATATGTTCTTGTGTGTGTGCATGTGTTAGTCGCTCACTCATGTCCGACTCTTTGCAATTCCTGTACTGTGGCCTGCCAGGCTCTTTGGTGGATGGAATTCTCCAGGCAAGAACACTGGAGTGGGTAGCCATTCCGTGCTCCAGGGGATCCTCTCGACCCAGGGGTCAAACCCAGGTCTCCTGCATCACAGGCAGAGGTTTTACAGACAGTTTTGCAGTCTGAGTCATCAGGAAAGCCCTATATATTCTTGTAACGGGTAGCAACTAGTACTTTACAACTAATTTAGGAAGAGTTTCAGTAGTGCATCCACTTCCTTTAGAAACTGGCTAAATGAAAGATAAGGCAGGGCTTTAGGAAGAGCTGTTAGAGAATTGTTGCTCATGTGCCTAAGACAGAAACAGTGTTCTTTTGCCAGAACCTTGATAGATTTGAGCCGACTTCACTTCTACTTACCGGGCTTTTTATTCCACTCTGTAAGCACTCCATCTTTGTGGGTTATGTTTCCCTCGCCTTCTGTCTTTTTTATTGTCTTTCTTCTGTTTGTCTGTCTTAATCTTGCCTTTTTACTTTGCTGTGTCTCATCTCATTTTGCTCACCTTTTCTCCATTCATTTTGGAGTGGGTGCAATGTTATCCACATGTAAATGCAAAATTGAAAAGAAAAAGTGAGTTGGCTACAGCTCTGATTAATATACATACACAGACATGCAGCTTTTTGAAAATCTGTAAAAAGACAAATATTATTCTTGGAGAACAATGTTCTTTTCAATCCTTTTCTCAGCCCCCAAACAAATTATATGATAATGATAAAAAGATGACTGCCAACAAAGAGGAAGAAAGAGAGCTAGAGCATCTGGCAATACTTTTTGTTTTGTTTTAAAATGAAAATTATTCTATATTATCAATCACTTTCTTCATCAACAGTAACCCTTTTTACTCCATGGAAAAATAAGTGCTTCAAGAGTTAGTAGCTGTGGAAAGAAGATAATGGATAATAAAAAAATTATAAAACAAAAGAAGATTTCCTAGTAAGATTTTCAAAACTTTATTCAAATACTATAATTTTTGAAAGAAAAAAAAAACAGATTTTCAATCCTTCAAACTATTGGCATCTGTCCACTGGATAGTTCAATAAGTTAATACTTATTTTTGGATGAAAATTTGATTTTTTCCAAAATACAAATAGAAATAGTAGATAAGAAATAATGTTTAATGACATCCCTAATATGTATTTTAATGTTCATGTTTGTAGTCCACCAGGCTCCTTTCTCCATAGGATTCTTCAGATAAAAATACTGGAGTGGGTAGTCATTCTCTTCTCCAGGGAATCTTCCTGACCCAGCAATGGAACCTGGGTTTCTTGCATCGCAGGTGGATTCTTTACCATCTGAGCCACCAGGGAAGCCCATGATACAAAATAAGTGATAAACGCTGCACTTTCTCAGAAAGTATATCCACTGAAATATATTTTTGTCTATAATATGCACAGCAGCTTATCTATGTATGTACAGATAGTGTCTATACATACATAGTATCTATACGTACAGAGAGGGATTTTTTTTTAATTCTGGGATCCAATCATAATTCTATGAATAATGATTTCTGAAAAGAGTGTTATGTCCTAGAGTTAGTGCCTTGAGTATTTCTGTTGTTCACTTATTTTCCATAATGTGTAATATTCCATTCTTCAAATGCATAATCATCCTTTCTCATTTTGATGGATGACTGGGTTATTTCCAAGTGCCATGAAACTGTTTTGAGCATCCTTCCTCATGTCCATTGGTACGTATGTATGTACAAAATACCTGGAAAGTGCATACAGAAGGTTGGAATGGTTGGGTCTTTGTTATCGGAAGGTTAACCATCCCCCTACCCACTGCCACATTGCAGTGCTGTCTGCAGTGGTTTAGTTCTTCAAGAAGTTTTCTGTGTGTATGATAAATAGGAGCCTTTAAGCTAGCAATGCCAGTTGAAGAAGAGATGCACGTTTTTTAATAATGCCGAAAGAAACTCCTGGGAACATTTGTAACTGTCCAAATCTGGAAGTCATGTCCATACCTGTTGGTCATGGACAGACTCCATCACCCCAAAAACACAAAGAAACAGTTTAATTAGAAATCAAAGAATGCTCTAATAATAAGACAAATGTTTCACAGAACCAATATTTTAGCCAACACAATTTTATATAAAAGGGCAAATAAATACATGTGGAGTGAATACTATGCACTATGTGCTATGAATTAATAGTTGAGTATACTACGAGTAGTGAATATCAGTCTTTGAGATTCACTATTTTAAAACCATACAGGTTCACTGAATAACCAGTTTAATGCAGAGAAGTGTTCTAAGATATATACCATAGCTTACCTGGACTATATCAAGACAAGCAAAATGGTCATGATGTGAAACATAGTAGGAATTAATCAAGTACAAGCAGAGAAAAAAATTCATCCCATGAGATGTATCAGCAAGAAAAATAGATTTACTCAAGGAGTATAAAAATGTTCAGTGTGGTTTGATTATGGCATTGAAAAGGGGGCTGTCATGAAAAATGAGCCTAGAAATGAAGGAAAAGGCATTGAAATAAATTTAATAGTTTGATGTTATTCCAGTTGCAAAGGAAAGTGGTTACAGATATTTATTTAAGGAGGTATGGGATCACATATTTGGTTTAGAGAGATCCTTTTCTATGTGGTAGAAATGTATGGAGGGGATGGACGCTGGGCATGAACCATACGGAATACTGGAGGTGAAGATAGCAGGTCAGCAGTGGTGACCAGCAGGGAGATACTAACATCCCAGCTCAGAATAATGATCTGTCATTAAATTGGATGGCTACACTGGGCATGAACTCTTAGAGCCCCCTAGCCAAAGGTCCCTGGGAAGAGAAAGAGAATAATCATAGTAAATGAATCTGATCAGGCAGTAGATGACAGTAAGAGCTGGCAACAAAGACAGACCCAGAGCTGGGGGCAGAGCCGTCGAGATTGTACGGGTGAATTCTGATTGTTAAGTTACATAAACAAGTCAGAATAGTCATCACAGAGACGGTGATGTGGGGGAATTAGCCATGAATGACGTGAGGAGCATTCCTGGAAGGTGAAACATTCTATGCAAAGATCCCAGGGTGGGAGTTGTGACACGGAAGAGAAAGGAGGTCAGTGTGATTGGAAAGAAGTGAGTTTGGAAGCAAGTAGTAAAAAATCAGGTTGTAAAGCGGGTAAAGATCATGTGAATCTAAATAAGCTAATTTAAGAATATTTACATTAAAAAAAAGTTTATTGAAATATAATTCACTTACTATTCAATTCACCTATTTTAAATATGCAGTTTAATCATCATGAAATTAATTTCATACCACGTTCTTCACTCTCTTAAGAAATGCTGTACTCATCAGCAGTCACTCCTCAAGCTCCCTGCTCCCACTCTGCCAACCAAAGCCTCCTTCCTGTCTCTACAGATCTGCCTATAGCCCACTCTTAATATTAATGAAGTCGTACAATGTGTATTCTTGCGTGTGGCTCTTTCATTCTGAGTGAGGTTTTCAAGGTTTATCCATCTCATAGCATGGATTCATGGTACATTTCTTTATTCCTTTTTATGACTGAATACCAGTCTCCATATAGGTGTATGTGACTGTGCTCAGTCACCTCCTAATCTTTGTGACCCCATGGACTGTAACCCTCCAGGTTCCTCTGTCCATGGGACTGTTCTGGCCAGAATACCAGAGTGAGTTGCCATTTCCTCCTTCAGAGGATCTTCCCAATCCGGTGATCAAAACTGAGTGGCTCTGTTATTGGCAGGCAGATTCTTTACTACTGAGTCAGGCTGTGAAGCCCATATATTAATAGGTATATCACAATTGTTTTATTTATTCATCAGCTGATGGGCTTTTGGATTATTATTATTATTTTGGCTATTAGGAAAAATTGCTGCTTATCAACATCCATGCTTTTGTGTGGACACCCAATTTGGGCTTCTCTGGTAGCTCAGGTGGTAAAGAATCTGCCTGCAATGCAGGAGACCCCAGTTGAATTCCTGGGTCAGGAAGATTGCCTGGAGAAGAGATAGGCTACCCACTCAAGTATTCTTGGGCTTCTCTTGTGGCTCAGCTGGTAAAAAATCCACCCGCAAGGCAGAAGACCTGTGTTCAATCCCTGGGTTGGGAAGATCCCCTGGAGAAGGGAAAGTCTACCCACTCCAGTACTCTGGTGTGGAGAATTCCAGTTCTACACAGTCCATGGGCTCGCAAAGAGTCAGATAGGACTGAGCGACTTTCTGTTTCACTTTCCAATTTGAGTATATACCTAGAGTTGAGTTGTAGTTTCATATATTTAATCTTTCGAGGAACTATCAGGCTATTTTCAAAGCAGCTGTAGCATTTTACAGTTCTACAATTAGTGAATAAGTGTTCCCATCGCTCCACATCCATAACAGTATTTCTTATTATCAGCATTTTGACGGTAGCCTTCTGCTTTTCATTTTCCTTTCACTGATGGGAAATGTTGTTGAGAATCCTTTCTGTGCTTACGAGGTGAGGGTAACCAGGGCCTCACTATTCTCAGCCTCTGCCCTGCCAGTCGGAGCTGTGGAGGAAGGGAACTCCTCTCCTAGACATAGCTGCTAGGAATGGAGCCTCTGCACTTGATGATGGGCTGATGGAGAAACCCTGGTGGCCGCCCCTCCTAGGAGGATGGTGCGCCAGGACTCCGGGCTGAGCGGAGTGCCACTCAGCTTCCCGGTCACATCTGCCCCAGGAGGACTGCCTTCAGCTGAGCTGAAGGAGCAGGTTCTCTGCTCCTACCGAGATTTAGAGGAGTTTCCTGAAAAATGATTTCTTCATTTGTCCTGTGCCTTTAGGATGATTTCCAGAGATGTCGTTAGTCACTCAGTCATGTTCAACTCATCGCGAACCCACGGACTGCAGCCCATCAAGCACCTGTGTCTATGGGATTCTGCAGTGAGAATACTGGAATGGGTTGCTGTTTCCTTCTCCAGAGGATCTTCCCCACCTAGGGACTGAACCCAGGTCTCCTGCATTGCAGACAGAGTCAAGCAGTTATCAGTGCGCCAGTTATCATGTTTTTCTTGAGAAGAATGGCAGAGCTCCTGACACTGCTGTTCTAGAAGCATGACCCCATGATGTTGATCCTCACCCTAAGTGAAATGGGAAGTCTTTAGAGAGTTTTGAACAGAGGAATAACATAATAACATATCTTTAGAAGTTCATTCTAGCTGCTTTTGAAAACAGACTGTAGGAGTCAGGAGTAAGCAAGAATAATTTGTGGGTGATTTTAATACCTTGAAAAATGTGAAAGGGAGAGATAGCCAGGAGATAAAACCAGTAAGAATTATCAATTGATTGTATGCAGGGAATGCAAAAAAAGGAAAGACATAATGTATCTATAAGATGCTGAAATCTGTCATGCTAGGTTCATGATATGTATGTGGAGAAGTGACCCCAATATTCACAACAGACACACACAGTGAGTTCAAAGGGAAATCTTTGCAGTGCCAATTCATTGAGCTTTTCTTTTTCTTTTTAAATAATGTGGCTTAACCTGGCTTATCTTGACCAATGCAGTCACTGTGATTACTAAGCCTATTTGGTAGCTAAAGAAACATAATTCCTTTAGTACGTACAATGCTATTTCATGGTTAAGTAGAGAGCTGTGGTAGGTAGAGTCCAAAGATAACTCTCAAGATGGCACCTCTGCATAACCACCTTTTCTTTGACAGGACTCTATCCTGTAAAGAGATCAGTTACGTGCCAGAGGTGAAGAGATATTTTTAGATGTAGTCAGTGCTCCAAAACAGTTGCTTTTGAGTTAATTGAAAGGAGATTATTCTGAGTGGACCTAGATTAATCAGGTGAAGACCTTAAAAGAAAAAAGTGACAGTTTTCTCTGAACTTTAGAAGAAAAAATGTAAAGATGGGGGACCTTTAGAAGGTAACGACCTCTGTCCTACACCCAGAAAGAGCTGAATTTTGCCAGAAGTGAATGGTCTTTCAGAACTTAAATGGCAACCACGTCATTGTAAGATTTAAATAGATAAGTACCATATATGTACAGTGACACTGGAAAAGCAGGAGGTATCAGCAAGGACAAAATGTTTAAGAGAAATTTAACCTAGAAATGGCCATGTTAATCTTATTCTATGCTAGTTGTTTATTGCCTGACTTTTCCACTTTTCTATTAATATTCCAGCTTATGTTCTCTAATTTAGACTTAGATATTTTTCATTTATCTAGTTAGGCTTGGATTTTATACGATTTATCTGATGGTCATTTCTACTTTATTAAAAAAAAAAGACTGTACATTGCTGTAATATTTTTTAGACTAAAGTACACCCTTTGATCCTAAAATTGCAAGCATGTGGTCTTAATTAATGGCATGTTGGCATGACCTGAATACTAAGCTCAGTGAATTATATAATATGTTAACTAAGGAATAAGCCATACAAATATTGGAGCAGATTGTAATTTCAGTATGACACACCCTCTGCTAAATGGCAATTTCTCACTTGCTGATACTCCACGGGATACTACACAATATCATCACAGATAATTCCCCTCTAATATTTTAAGCTGCATGATATGACTCATTTATAGCATCTAAGTTAATAAAATCTTTTTGAAAGATAAACATTGTGTTTTAAACTTTAATAACTCCTGGAGTTCGGGAGAATAATCATAAGAAAATAGGTTAAAATACATTTTTCCTAATGTAATATATGAAATTATTTAGAATTTAGATTGCAATCCATGTTATTTCATTAGGATAAATATATATGGATTTATTTTATTGTATTTATTTTTCAGAAAACTTGAATTAATCAAGCAGTAGTTAAAAAACACTATGGATTTTAGCAATACACTTGTTTATAAAAATCTATTGTTATTGACTTCTGGTTACTGTAAGATATCAGTAAGAAATTTACGCTCTAAGGACTTGAATTTTCTCCTAATAGTAAGAAGGACAAACCCAATCTCATAGGATCACAGTTAGGTAAAATGACGGGTGTCTAGTGCTGAGCACTGGAGACGGCAATGGCACCCCACTCCAGTGTTCTTGCCTGGAAAATCCCATGGCCAGAGGAGCCTGGTAGGCTGCAGTCCATGGGGTCGCTAGAAGTCCGACACGAATGAGTGACTTCACTTTCACTTTTCACTTTCATGCATTGGAGAAGGAAGTGGCAACCCACTCCAGTGTTCTTGCCTGGAGAATCCCAGAGACGGGGGAGCCTGGTGGGTTGCCTGTAAGAAGGACAAACCCAATCTCATAGGATCACAGTTAGGTAAAATGACGGGTGTCTAGTGCTGAGCACTGGAGACGGCAATGGCACCCCACTCCAGTGTTCTTGCCTGGAAAATCCCATGGCCAGAGGAGCCTGGTAGGCTGCAGTCCATGGGGTCGCTAGAAGTCCGACACGAATGAGTGACTTCACTTTCACTTTTCACTTTCATGCATTGGAGAAGGAAGTGGCAACCCACTCCAGTGTTCTTGCCTGGAGAATCCCAGAGACGGGGGAGCCTGGTGGGTTGCCGTCTCTGGGGTCGCACAGAGTCGGATACGACTGAAGCGACTTAGCAGCAGCAGCAGTGCTGAGCACAGCTTCTGTCTCACAGTGAATACAGAGCATTCTCTCCTCTTTCACATCGTGTTTCTACCTTCACTTTGTCCTGTTTCTTTCTCACTTCTTGTCCAATGCAAGTTCATGCCTCAAGAAAAGAGAAAAGAACCAGCAGGGATCTTGCAGGAGCCAGCCTTGGACTCACTGGCGGTCCTTCTCTGAACAGAGCTGTTTAATGTGTCAGTGCACAGTAACAGGTGACCTTGAACTTGAGTTTGGAGGGAAACAATGGCATGAGCTGAACTGTGATGTCAAATTAAATGTCAGGCATATTTTTGTTGTGACTCTGAGTCCTACTTGGGACTGCCTCAGGAGTTTTCGGGGCAGTGATATCTGACCCTCAGCTTTGGCCAATGCTGTTTGTTTATCGTGGTTGTGAACCCCATGTGGGAGTGCACAGGAAGGAGTTTAAGTTCCACATCCAAGCTGGCATGAGGCAGAGAGACGGCAAGAGACTCTGACGATACCAGTGAGGCTGAGAGTCAAGGTGTACACAGAATTCCTAGCCAATCACCTTGAAGAACTCATACCTTCTTGAATAAAATAGAGAGGAGTCTGTGTTTTAGAAGGCTTGAGTTGGGATACATATTTGAAGGACTGCAGCAATTGTATAAGACAGAGACGTAGTTTTTCACTGAACTGTCGGTAACACCATTTAAATATCTTTAAGGAGAAAGTCATCATTAAAATCCACAAGGCACTTACTGACGTTACATTTTTATGACAAGATCAATTACATTTAATATTTAATCAAAAACTTGCTTGGCAATAATGCCTGAAGGATACTTCCAAGAAGAGGAGTAAAGAATAATTTTAACTGCACGGTGTGGTAGAACAAATTCTGAGAGACTTGCCTGTAAAAACTTGTGGAGGGAAAATGAAAGATTAAGTTTATAAGAATATATAGTTATTTTGATATATCCTGATTAGAATAAAACATGTTGAATGTTTATGCAGTATATTTTATATTCCATATTTGGTTTCAACAGTTTTTCCACTATTCTGAATTGTATCCCTATAATTACTTGTAATTCCAATTGCAGTATAGAATGCTGCATTTCCAGATCTAAAACAAATTTCAATCCATAAAGAGTAATATATATAAAATAAGGATTTGATTTTGAGACTCTCCACATCCTTAGCATATATTCTAAAGGTATTTTTCCTTTTAAAATTTTTCCCTTAATTTTTGCTTTTTTCCCACAGATCAGATGACAAAAATTAAAGGATTCTTCTAACTATGAAAACACTTTCTTTTCTGGTTTGCAATTGAGCATACTTCCTTCTGAATCACTCAAGGTGAGAAGTTTTATCACCCCTTGGCAGTAGGATTGTTGTTGGCAGATATATTCACTTCATAAATTTGATTATTTTCACATGTTTGTGATAGTTATTTTTAACTAGGCAGCTCAGATCACCCAGATTTTGACTTGTGAATAATCTATAGCAATTGAGTATACTATAGCTGTTCTTAATTCATAATAATCATGCCAATTATATCCTGGAGAATGGAACATGAAAGAGATTCATTTTTAGAACTATTAAATAAATCCAAGGATGTTTAACAAGCAATTATAGATGACATTTTGCAGTTTTCACTCCCAGAAAGTTTATAGGATATGACCAAGGAGACAAATAAATTTTAAATGAAAAGAAATTCTTTTTCAAGAGCCATCAAAGAAGCAGTATCCAGAAGCATTGTTAGGTAGTTTTAATAGTTTCTATGAAAGGTCAAACACCAACCTATGCTGTTACTTTTTTAAAAAATGTGCTTCATAGAGGATAAATTAATTGATACAAAAATATAAGAAAATAATGAGATTTTGTTTTAGAAATGAGCAAGGCATGATAATTTGAAATGTTATCTTTTAGTGTTTATAATTAACTGTTAATAAATAATGAAGAAATCAATATTTTAATATATAAATAAATAATTGAGATTTGTATTTTCTGCCATAAAAGAATGCAAGGGAAAATGTTAATTGCCTACCTTTTATGAATTAATTGATTTGGTCACTTACTATAAATTACTAAACTAAGTGACTCATTGAAAAGACCCTGATGCTGGGAAAGATTGAGGACAAGAGGAGAAGGGGACAATAGAGGATGAGATGGTTGGATGGTATCACCAACTTGACGGACATGGGCTTGGGTGGACTCCAGGAGTTGGTGATGGACAGGGAGGCCTGGTGTGCTGTGGTTCACGGGGTTGCAGAGTCAATCATGACTGAGTGACTGAACTGAACTGAAGAGATATTATTGTAATATTGGTTATTTGCATAGTTGTCATCAGTCTGCTTTATCTCAACCTAAAATAATAACAACATTATAATCACATAACAGCAATTAGACCCTCATATTAATATTGCACAGTGCTACATGAGATAGAATATTTCTTATTAACTCTTCAATTTTCAGCTCCTCCATAAGCAGATTGCTTCTAGCTGCTAAGTATAATGATATTCTTCTCTAGGATTAAAAATAAGGTAAGTGTAATAATTTTCAAATAAAGCATTTTAAGATATTGTTTTAATATACCTTTTAAAACTATATAGCCATATACATCATTTATTTTGCTATGGAATAATATAAATCACATTCAAGTTTATAGGCCATTAATATACTGTCATTTAAAGTGTTTCAAATTATTCACCTGTAAAAATGTATACTATTCTAATAACTCCTTGTATTGTATTTGTATTATATTATCAATTCCACATATAAATTATAATTATTTTTAAAGTTTTTTTAATCTTTTTTTCATTTTTTATTCAAGTATAGTTGATTTTCAATGTTGTATAAATTACTGCTATACAGCAAAGTGACTCAGTGATATACATACATTCTTCTTCATATCCTTTTCCAGCATGGTTTATCACAGGATATTGAATGTAGTTCCCAGTGCTATACAGTAGGACCTTGTTGTTTATCCATTCTGTATGTAACTTTGCATCTGCTAATCCTGGGCTCCCAACCTTCCCTCTCCAACCCTTCTCTCCTGGTAACAATCAGTCTTTTCTGTATGTCTGTGATTTTGTTTCTATCATAGACAGGTTCATTTGTATTGTATAACAATTCCACATATAAATGATATCATATGGTATTTGTCTTTCTGACTTACTTCACTTGGTATGATAACCTTTAGTTGCAGCCACCTTGCTGCAAATGGCATTTTTATGTTCTTTTTTATGACCGAGTAGTAGTCCACTGTATATACATGCCACATCTTCTTTTTCCATTCATCTGTTGATGGACATTTTGGTTATTTTCAGGTCTTGGCTATTGTGAATAGTGCTTCTATGAGCATAGCAGTGCATGTACCTTTTTGAATTATGGTTTTGTCTGGATATATGCCCAGGAGTGGGATTGCTGGACCACTAATTCTGTTTTTAGTTTTCTGAGGAAGCTCCATACTGTTTTCCACAGTGGCTGTAGTAACTTACCTTCCCACCAACACGGTAGAAGGGCTTCTTTTTCTCCACTCCCTCTCCAGAATTTCTTATTTGTAGACTTTTGAATAATGGCCACTCTAACAAGGAGGACATAGTGCCTCATTATACTTTGGGTATGTATTTATCTAATAATTAACAACACTGAGGATCTTTTCACGTGCCTATAAAGTCACCTGTATTTCTTCTTCAGAGAAATGTCTGTTTAGGTCTCTGTCCATTTTTTCAATTGAGTTGTTTGCTTTTTTGTTGTTCAGTTGCTCAGTCGTGTCTGACTTTGCGACCCCATGAACTGCAGCACACGAAGCCTCCCTGTCCATCACCAACTCCCAGAGTTTACGCAAACTTGCGTCCATTGAGTCAGTGATGCCATCCAACCATCTCATCCTCTGTCATCCCCTTCTCCTCTTGCCTTCAATCTTTCCCAGCATCAGGGTCTTTTCCAGTGAGTCAACTCTTCACATGAGGTGGCCAAAGTATTGGAGTTTCAGCTTCAGCATCAGTCCTTCCAATAAACACCCAGGACTGATCTCGTTTTGGATGGACTGGTTGGATCTCCTTGCAGTCCAGGGGACTCTCAAGAGTCTTCCCCAACACCACAGTTCAAAAACATCAATTCTTCAGTAATGACACCCTACTCCATACTCTTCCCATGGGCGAAGGAGCCTGGTGGGCTGCAGTCCATGGGGTCGCAAAGAGTCAGACACGACTACACAACTTCACCTTCACTTTTCACTTTCATGCATTGGAGAAGGACATGGCAACTCACTCCAGTGTTCTTGCCTGGAGAATCCCAGGGACAGAGGAGACTAGTGGGCTGCCATCCATGGGGTCGCAAAGAGTCGGACATGACCGAAGTGACTTAGCAGCAGCAGCAAGCTTTATAGTCCAACTCTCACATCCATACCTGACTACTAGAAAAACCATAGCCTTGACTAGACAGATCTTTGTTGGCAAAGGAATGTCTCTGCTTTTGATATGCTGTCTAGGTCATAACCTTACTTCCAAGGAGTAAGTGTCTTTTAATTTCATGGCTACAGTTGCCATCTGTAGTGATTTTGGAGCCCTGAAAAATAAAGTCTGTCACTGTTTCCACTGTTTCTGCATCTGTTTGCCATGAAGTACTGGGACTGGATGCCATGATCTTAGTTTTCTAAATGTTGAGTTCCAAGCCAATTTTTTGCACTCTACTCTTTCCGTTTCATCAAGAGGTTCTTCAGTTCTTCACTTTCTGCCATAAGGGTGGTGTCATTTGCATATCTGAGATATTGATATTTCTCCCGGCAATCTTGATTCCAGCTTGTGCTTCATCCAGCCCAGCGTTTCTCACGATGTACTTAGCACATAAGTTAAATAAGCAGGATGACAATATACAACCTTGACATACTCCTTTTCCTATTTTTTTTGTTGGGCTGTAGGAACTGCTTGTACATTTTGGAAATTAACCCCTTGTTGAACCATTTGCAAATATTTTCTCCCATTTGTAGGCTGCCATTTTGTTTTGTTTGTGGTTTCCTATATTGGGAAAAGCTTGTAAGTTTGATTAAGTTCCATTTGTTTCTTTTTGTTCTTATTTCTATTGCTTTGGGAGACTGACCTAAGAACGCATTGACACAATTTATATCACAGAATGTTTTGCCTATATTATCTTCTAGAAGTTTTATGTATTATATCTTGTGTTTGAGTTTATTTTTGTGTATGGTGAGAGGACGTGTTCTGACTTCATTGATAAACATACAGCTCAGCTTTCCCAACACCACTTGCTGAGGAGAATATCTTTTCCCCATTGTATATTCTTGCCTCCTTTGTCAGAGATTAATTGACCATAGGTGTGTAGGTCAAAAATTAATTTTTATGTTATGGGCTGAAAAATAAAATGTAAAGCAAGGGTTAATGGATTTTTAGAAACAAATTCAACTATCTGTAGTAAAGTGATTTGCATCAATATAAAAATAGACTAAACCAAAAATATAAGGATGGAAAATAAAAGGTATATAGGACAGTTTAATACCAACAGACCCTTCTAAAATATACAAAATTTTAAATATCTTGTTATCTGCATACAAATAATGATAGAAGCAGAAAATAACTCAGTAATTTACATGTTGCTGAAAGATATAAAAACATTAAAAATATAAACATTAACATCTTGGTAAAATGATTTAAATTGTCATCCTGTGGACTCTTAGTTATTACACAATTCCCAACTATCAAAAAATCAAATTTATTTTCTCAAATCAATGTTCATATTACATTCTGCTGCCATTTAAAATTCCTATCACATGAGTCTTTTCTGTAGTATAAATGGGAAGATAAATTAGGCACTGGGAGTTTATCATATATTTTCCAGATAAAACATAGCTAAGAAGTATTGACTGTTTTCAATGTCTTTCTCACTTATATATGTCAGCAATAAAGTTTCTTTCCTTGTTCAATATTTACCTGTTATTAAACTTGCCAAATAACTTGCCTAAATAAAGGCTATTAATTTTGCCTTTGACAACATTTCTCTTTTTAACTTTGAAAAAGTTACAGTCAACAATTAATTAATTTGTAAGAGAGAAATGAGTTTGATGAGTTTATCACTCAGAATGAAAATATTTTATCAAATATTGTCTAATTCTAAAGAAAACTCAAAAATTCACATGTTTATACCTAATAAAGAGGTAAAAATTTAATTCAAAGAATTCTAAACTAGAAAGACAAGAGTGATGAAGCATATATAAGCCCCCCAAAAGTGTCATTAATGTGGATTGTTTTGTAAATGAGTTGTGAATTAAAGTCCCTTGAGAGTTAGTGAAACAGTTTAAAATGAGTCCACAGTAATTAATAAACTAACACAGATTTCAAAGTTGAACAAAGGTTTTTATACTGTAACATCTCAGTAAGAGATGCAGAGCTATTCAACATGTGGGTTCCAAAAATAAACTTTCTAAATCAGTTTAAAAGGATTTAGTTCAAAATGAGAGATTATCTACAGTTTTCTTTTGAAATCATTGCTGTGGAAAGGCGGTAAGTGAAGCAGAATTATGTAAGGGAAGTGGGCAAGACAAAGAATTTCTACAAACATGTTTTTCTGAAAGCTCAATTTGAAAACATTTTTACATAAATTGTATGTCATTTGGTTTACTTTCTTTTATTGTTGACTTAAAAATGCACAATGGTAGAGTTGTGAGTTAAGTTTTATTGGAGGCAAAATGAGGACTATAGCCCAGGAGACAGTACCTCAGATAGCTCTGAGAAACTGCTTCAAAGAGATAGGAGGGAAGGTCAGTATCTATGTGATTTAGGTGAAGGGAGAATTCTTGCAGTCAAGCAGATATTTTTTGCAGAAGGTTTCTGCTAGTCATGGGGAGCAGTCATCACCAAGAAGAATTTTGGTACTTTTTTAGATATGAGGAGATACAAGAATTGAGATCATAAAATCAGCTCCTGAAAATATGTAACTATGTGAAGACCTGTTCTGCCAGTTTCTCCCAGAGCACAGACTGCCTCCTGTCTGACCTCTGACATGAACGCCTTTCAGCGGGTGTAAGGCAGCAGCTACAAAAGCACATGACTTCACCCTTGTAGAGGCAGGTGTGCTGCCGCCCAGACGTGTCTGACTCTTGCGAGTCCATGCATTCCCTCTGTTCATGGGATTTCCCAGGAGAGAATATGCGAGTGGGTTGCCTTTTCCTTCTCCAGGGGATCTTCCTGACCCAGGGGTCAAACCCATGCCTCCTGCATTGCAAGCGGATTCCTGACCACTGAGCCCCCAGGGAAGTCCCTGTAGAAGTAGATGGCAAATGCCAGTATGCAGTTGATAACATACGCAGAATTTTCTTGCATTCTGTTTCCATACAGAGAATGTATTCCTTATGTTTGCTAAATGCAATTTTAAGATTAATTCACAAAACAAGCCGATTTTAAGAGATCCTTGCAGAGTTTGAACAGGAATAATGGAAACAACAAGGTTTAGCTAGGGAATCAAGGACTAGTACAGAAGAGAGTCCTGCCATGCCTTGGTCTGAATGGCAACAGGAACAGTGCAGGGAAGTTAAGGAGAGCTCGGGTGGTGGGGGAGGCACCCCCTACTGGTCTTCAGTAGAAATGCAACCACCGCCCAAACCGACCACTTGAAGGCAGTGGGCAGGATTTGAGATACCCAGAGTTCTCACTCCCCGTCTCTAATCTTTGCAATTCCCTCCTATGGGCTGAAAAGCCATATATTAACATTTTCCAGAGACAGGCAAAATAAAATCTGCATTTAGTTTTTGTGGAATAATACCTTTGTCAATCATCACCTACACTCTGAATGGATATAAATTGCCCTCGACCACTTCCTGATAGTTTTACAAAGACAGTGATGGTTATAATCTGTTAAAGCATTTTGAAATTGGCATTATTCAACTCTAATTCTCAAGAAACACAAAATAACCTGTTTCCTATAGATATGGAAAAAAATGATTCATTCTTTTCTTTGAATGTGCATTTCCTCTTTTTTGCATCAGAGATTAAATGTTCTTCCTGGTGTGCTTGAACTCAAGAAACTTGCGAAATTTGGAAGCTGCTTACATAAGGACTCCCAAGGGCATGAAAGGCAGGCATGGAAACATTTCAAACCAGCAATTTTTCAACATTTTACAGGTTACTTAGCATAAAGTAAATGGTATCAAATTAGGAATTTGATTCTATACAGATGCATGACCCCCAAGGTTTTCCTGCACATTCCAAATATCCAAGCAATT
>SJXQ01000128.1:0-47086 GCA_006408695.1 Aepyceros melampus
GTGCTCAATTAATGTAACTATTATTCCTTATTAGCATTTACGCTTCTTTTACAAAGTCTTTATTAACCAATAAATAATGCTGGGACTACAGGCAAGGATCATGAAACTTCTGAGCAATATGTAAAAGTATCTTTATTATCTCTACTAGATTTCCAATGGAGCCTTTAGTCAAAGTCAGTATCAAAAATTAAATTGGTCATTAACTGAATCATCTTTCCCTTTTGGATATAATTGCTAACTAATGCAAGGGAAGTCTATAAATTAACTTCCACATTCCACAGGCCTCCTGGAATTACCCATATATCTCTGCATGAGCCTGTGAGTCTCTCTTTAAGGGAGACATTGTAACTTTATTCAGTTGACCATGGATATTCTCTGTCCAGGGTATGGAAAGCTTGGTGGTAGTTACCTCAAACATGATCTCCTGCAAACAAATTTAAGTTCATTTCTCAGTCCTCTATTAAGACTGGAAGAAGGAATGAGATTTGGATGGTTGGATATTTGCTATGCCCTGCCTTTCCAAAAGGCATCAGAGCTTTTCTATTTGCTTTCCAGGGTATGGAAAGCTTGGTGGTAGTTACCTCAAACATGATCTCCTGCAAACAAATTTAAGTTCATTTCTCAGTCCTCTATTAAGACTGGAAGAAGGAATGAGATTTGGATGGTTGGATATTTGCTATGCCCTGCCTTTCCAAAAGGCATCAGAGCTTTTCTATTTGCTTATTTTTTACTAATTCAAGTTCAATTAACAATTGGTGGGACTTCCCTGGTGGTCCTGTGGTTAAGAATTCACCTGGCCATACTGGGACACGGGTCTGATCCCTGGTTGGGGAACGAAGATCCCACACGCCCTGGAGCAGCTAAGTCCACGTGCCACAACTACTGAGCCTGTGTGCCACAACTAGAGTCTGTGTGCCGAGAGATCCCGTATGCTGAAACTAAGAGCTGATGCAGCCAAATAAATAAATTTTCAAAAAGTCAACTAACAGTTGTTAAGTACTCTAGCAGACATTTTTACATTCATCTTCTCATTTACTCCTAGAGAGAAGCCAAAGTTGATTGGTATCAGCCAAAACTGATTGCCATACATGTATGTCTGCATGTATAGATTCATACATCTATAAAGTATGAATATAAGGTAACAAGATAGGTTTGGACAAACACAAAGAACTTGGAAGTAGAGAGCAGCATTTCAGGGAGGGAAAGGACCTTGTAAATCATGTGTTTTTCATTTGTCTTACCACTTACTGTGACATACCCTGACATACCATTGTGCAGCCTCTGAATAAATCACCTCTGAATCTGTGATTCAGACCCTGCTACTTTCTCCAGACAGCTGGTTTAGTCTATTCTGGGACAACTGTAGCTGTTAAAAAATTCCTTTTTATTGAGCCAAAAGTCTGCTTCACTGTACTTTGTTAACTACTGGTCCAAGTTTGTTCTTTGGAGAAACGGAGAGCAGATCTGCTGCTTCTTCTACGTGATCAACTGTCACTTCCTCTGCGTTTCCCTGGGTCCCCTTACCATTTTATTTACATCTCACCTATACCATGTGGCCATATCCCAGAGCTGTGTGAAGGTCCATCTACTTTTTTCTTTCCTTCCCTTCCTCTCCGTCTCTGTGCTGCCCTTCCATTCCAGTGGAGAGATCCCTGAAGCCATGGACCATATATCTCTGTAGTCTTACAACTTAGGACCATGCATAACAGAGGATATCTTGAATGTGCCATGAAGCTTAAAGTGAATGCCTCTTTGTGCCATGAGCTTCCAGTAAAAATCAAGCCTTCATGGATCAGACCATAGACCAGCATGCGGAGTAAAAACAGTCTTAACTGTTCTGGGCCAAGAACAGTTCCCTGGGCCAAGGCTGTTCCCAAGCCAAAGAAGGCTGGGAAAGCAGAACTGCCACAGAAGAGAGTGTAGAGAAGTCACAAAAGCCTACAGCCCAGCGTTTGTGGAGGAGTCTTAAAATATACTCCCATTTCTCAAAGTCAAATTAGAATATCTAAGTACTTTAAACTTGAATAGCACAGGTATTCATGAGAAGAATTTAATCATAGCTATCTCTCTAAGTCTTTATGTTCTGGAGCTGAAGCTGAAGCTCCAATACTTGGGCCACCTGATGTAAAGAGCCAACTCATTGGAAAAGACCTGATGCTAGGAAAGATTGAAGGCAGGAGGAGAAGGGGGCAACGGAGGATGAGATGGTTGGACGGTGCCACTGACTCAGTGGACATAAGTTTGAGCAAGCTCCAGGAGATGGTGAAGGACAGGGAAGCCTGGCGTGCTGTAGTCCATGGGGGTCGCAAGGAGTTGGACATGACTTAGTGACTGAACAAGCCCTTCAAGTCTTTATGCTCTCCAGAAAAATCATTCCCAGTTTCACAAAAAATTTCTTTATATACATAAAAAATTCCAGCATGCTATTAATAATTAATATTAATATAAATAATACTGCCTTGATCAGGGCATTTTTAAACATTTCCTTTGCTGCCCCTTGAGACACATTGGAATGTGAATGTGTTTTTGAAATAATTGTCTTGGAGAAGAAACATTCATTTGAATGTAAAACATGTAAGGTGTTGACCTGACTGGTGATGGTCACATGTTTTTGAGGGTGGCTGTGACTATTTTTATTTATTTATTTTTGGTTACACTCAGTCTTTGCTGCTGCCGCAGGCTTTCTCTACTTCTGGTGAGTGGGCGCTAGTCTTCGCTGTGGTGCGTGGGCTTCTCATTGTGGTGGCTTCTCGTTAGGAAGCACGGCCCTAGGGACGTGGGTCTCAGAAGTTGTGGCACACAGGCTAAGTTGCTCCGTGGCATGTGGAATCTTCCCGGACCAGGGATTGAACCCATGTCCCCTTCACTGGCAGGCAGATTCTTATCTGGCTGTGACTATTTTTGAAAAAATGTGAAGTCAGATGGCACTGAGCCTTGTTAATATGGTGCAATTAGCTGAGTTCCGTAATGAGAAAGGAACAAAGCATTTTTGTGTATCTTATAAACTAATTATAAAAGTAAACTTTAGAGGTATTTCAAAAATATTCTGATCTGTGATAGAATGACTAGAATTCAGTTCAGTTTAGTCACTCAGTCATGTCCGACTCTTTGTGATCCCATGAATCGCAGCACACCAGGCCTCCCTGTCCATCACCAACTCCCGGAGTTCACCCAAACCCACATCCATCGAGTTGGTGATGCCATCCAGCCATCTCATCCTCTGTCGTTTCCTTCTCCTCCTGCCCCCAATCCCTCCCAGCATCAGAGTCTTTCCCAATGAGTCAACTCTTCGCCAAAGTGGCCAAAGTACTGGAGTTTCAGCTTTAGCATCATTCCTTCCAAAGAACACCCAGGACTGATCTCCTTTAGAATGGACTGGTTGGATCTCCTTGAAGTCCAAGGGACTCTCAAGACTCTTCTCCAACACCGCAGTTAAAAAGCCTTGAACAATAAGACTAGAATTAGTGTATTCCAAAAGTCCGCTTTTGAAGGAAAACTCCCCATTTAGCAGATTAAGATCTGGAATTTCCTTAAGGTGAGTCATATAATCACACTACATGAAACAAAAATTCCTGGTGAAACAAATACACCAGTTATTGTTACTCAAGGAGTTCTTAACAGGTAGACTTTATTCTAAATATAATCAAGACATTTATATGAAGCTTGGTATGTGTATAGCTGAGTAAGATCTCTTCCCTCAGTTTCTCTTTTTTCTACTATCACTTCTGGAGAGCTATAGATTATACCACAGGCAGAGGGAATTCATCTCCTCAGAAAACACAAAAGGTACAGGATTCTGGAGTCTCTAGGCATTTAGCAAGGATCATGTCCCGTAAAAGCACAGCAACTTTCAATGTGACAATAAACTCAGACGTTTCTCCACTTCTAAATCACTCAAAAGCTATAAGGAAAACAGGAAACAGAAACACTAACTCTTCCATTAATGAGACTCAGAGGAACCCTTTTTTTTTTTAGAAAGGTTATGAAAAGGTCAAATGGGGATGTGGAGGCATGCCAAGAGCAGACATTCGTGGCTGAGGACTTCCCCTGACCTTTGATACCAAGTCTTCCAGAAGCTTAGAATATAGGGCTAAAAGGAAAACTGTAATGAAAAGTTGTATTTGCTAGAAGTACTTTGTCAGTGAGGTGGAGAGTCTGCCATGTGAACAATCATTCAGAGCTATTCTCGACAAGGGAAAATAAAGAATAAATTGAACTCACATAGACAACCCTGTGTGTCCACGTGTGCTAAGTCGCATCTGACTCTTTGCAACCCCATGGACTGTAGCCCATCAGGCTCCTCTGTCCATGGGATTCTCCAGGCAAGAGTACTGGAGTGGGTTGCCATGCTCTCCTCCAGAGGATCCTCCAGACCCAGGGATCAAACCCACCTCTCATGTCTACCTGCATTGGCAGATAGGTTCTTCACCACCAGCACCACCTGGGAAGCTCCACACGATCCTGTACCTAAAGGCAAATTCCTGTTAGCTTAGGATGGGGTCTGGAATTCTCTGACCCCACTCCAACTTCCTGAAAGCAGTTGGTCTGGGAGGAACTTACTTCATTCAAGACTGAGTAATAGTAAGAAATCTACAGAACATCTGTACTAAGATAGTCCAAGAAAAAGGATAAAACAAAACGCAAATAAAGAACACACACTAGAAAAGTGCGAAAGAAGAGATGAAAACATATAATGTCATTACTAATATATAATCTTTTTAAAATAGGAGCCGATCCTGTCTTGAACCAAGAGCACAAGGAAAATACAGTTAGCCAAATGAGGAAATTATATTTTTAAGTTTGAAAATTTCAGGAAGAAGAGGAAGAAAACATTAAAATCATCACAGAAATAAAAGATATATTTGAAGCAGTGCATATGAAGATAGACAGGAATAAAAGACAGGATGAGAAAAAAGGAGCCAAAAGGAGAGATGGATAAAAAAAATTTCAAAAGGCATAGGGAAAGGAGATGCTGCAGATTTCTGATTGGTCTCTTTGTGAAGTTGCTCAGTCGTGTCTGACTTTTTGTGACCCCATGGACTGTAGCCTACCCAGCTCCTCTGTCCATGGGACTTTCCAGGCAATAGTACTGGAGTGCATTGCCATTTCCTTCTCCATTGGTCTCTTTGAAGAGACTCCAAATAATGGAATTGAAAAAATATTTCAAAATATAGTTCAAATTATTTAGAAATAAAAGGCATGTACTTGAATGTACAGACTAAAAAGACATACTCCATGCCAGAAAAAAATGCATATAGATACAATCTACAAAACAATCAAGTTGCTGGATTTAAAAGGTAAAGAAAATGTGGGCATTCATATCAAAATCTCAGGTCAAAGGAAGAAGCACATGAGAAAAACCATCAGGTTGCCTTCAGATTTTCCATACCAACATTCCATTCTCAGAGCAGCGGAGCAGACACAGATAAATACATCAAGAAAATAAAGTCATTATCGAAGAACTCCACAGCTGGTCAATATGAATATACAGAAAGTAGAAAATAGTTCAGGACATGAAATAACTTGTTCCCATGAGCTCTTTTTGAAGAAACTGGTGGAAGACAAACGGCCTGACAAAAGAGATGAATGGAAAATTAAGGCAAAAAGACAAGTGGGGAGTACTGACTGTTTAACTAAAGGACTGAAACTAAAGCAAATGTGGATTATCATCCTACAAGGTAGTGAAAAGGATCCGAAAATAGCCACCTCCCTGCCGCCCCAGGTATACCACTGGAGCATAAGAACTTTTTGAGCTGAAGGCAATTAAGAAGCAAAAACACAGAAAGAGCTCTCTGCCTTCCTCCCATCTGCTCAAGCTGCTGCTATTGCTAAGTTGCTTCAGTCGTGCCCGACTCTGTGCGACCCCATAGACGGCAGCCCACCAGGCTCCACTGTCCCCGGGATTCTCCAGACAAGAATACTGGAGTGGGTTGCCAAAGAGCAGGACATAAATTTCCCTTCGTGAAGGTCTCCCGCCTCCCGCCTCTTTCCCATACCAAGAGGAAGAGAACACCCAGCATCACTAGAAGCAGACGGGTGCTCAGAGATGGGTCTGCACAAACACAAACCTCATTCTTCCGTTCATCTCCCCACACATTTACCTCCCCATACTTTACCACCCCTGGGAGCACAAATCTCTCTTCGTTTCATCACTTCTCCACAAATTCATTGCCCCTTTTAGGATGGTATCTAAGTCCCAAATTCTAACTACCCCTTTGAGTTACTCATAACTGAGTTCTCCCATGTGTTTGCATTTTGCACACATAAATAAAACTATTTTTTTTCTCCTGTAAACCTGCCTTTTGTCAGTTTAATTCACAGGCCCCAGCTACTGAACCTAGTGGGGAGAGGAAAGATTTTATGCCCTACCCCTGCAATTCTAATATTTAACTAGCAAAAGCTGGGAGGAGGTGGGGGGAAATGGTGAAAGATAAATACACTGATTTTTTTTCATATTTTAGCTTGAAATTTATAAATCAAGTAACAGATACAGGTATGTGCATAGCACCAAGACAAACAATATAATTCATTTCAGCAGAGACTGCCATTCTCTTCCCTTGATTTTTAGCTCAGTACATGGAGACTAGGAATTAAGCCTCATTTCCCAACTTTTACTGCAGATATGTTGTTTGTGTAACTTTACTGAATCTCCTTAGAGGATCGAGGCGTCCTTCTTCTCTATCATTGTCTGACTATAGTTTGAAATGCAGAAATAATAGTCAGAGCTCTGGTAGCTTTCTTGGACCATAAGATCATGTTCAACTGAAAGCCAAGCATGACAGGGGAATATGACAGAAACCGCCCGGGTCTGTGACAGTGGTAGACAGATAACAGCCCCGGATGGGCCACCTCCAGAGTTCTTGAATAGAAGAGAGAAACACACTTCTATGTTCTTTTAGCTTATGCAGTGGTTGGTATTTGGTGGTTTTCTGTGATTTGTGCCAGTTAATCCTAACTAATATAACACTCTGAGGAGTACTTTAAAATGATATGGGGCACAGGAATGAAAATCTGAACAAATGGAAAGGTAAAAATATTCTTAAAAAGTAAGACACAACATTATAAAGGAGTCAACTCTTCTTAAGTGAACACCATCCCAATAAAAACATCGACAGAATATTTTGCAAACTAGACAATCTGACTCTAAAGTTTAAATTGAAAAATAGGAAAGAATAATCCGGAAAATTCTGCAAAATAAAAATCTTAAAATAAGGACATATGTGTGTGTTTCTCTATATTCTGTTTGATTCTGTTTTAAACTATAATAATTAAAACAATGTGGTCCTATAGAATACTGAAGTCTGAGAAATAAATCCAAGTATATAAGAGAATTTAGTAAATGATTAAAGTGATATTTCAAATCAATAGGAATTACTGATTATTCAACACACCCAGCTGTGTGATCATCTGGAAAAAAATATATCAGGGTCCCCACCCACACATTGCATAAAAATGTATTCTATACAGCTTAAATGTTATAATTTAAAAACTGAAACATGAGAGTACCAAGGAAAATATAGGTTAAAATATTATTAAATATCTCCATATGGGAGAGGAGCATTTGAAACGGACACAAAATCTGAAGCCATAAAAATTTTGTAAAATTGACCACACACAATTTTCAAAAGCTGGGGGAAAATATATATATCTATATATATCTATATATATATATGTACTAAAACAACACACACAAAAAAACTGGGGAGGTTACTTACTACAGTATTGCTTTAATAGCTTGTAATGGTTAATTATATTCCATTAAGTCGATATATTTATCAGTCTTCTACTGATAGAATTAGAGCAAATATTGGCAATATGATAGAAATAAAGCAAACATTTCTATCAATAGAAGGCTGATAAATTAAATACATCCATATAATGGAATATATTGTAACCATTACAAAAGTCTTCCCTCGTAGCTCAGTCAGTAAAATCTGCCTGCAATGCAGGAGACACAGGTTCAGTTCCTGGGTGGGGAAGATCCCCTGGAGAAGGAAATGGCAACTCACTTCAGTGTTCTTGCCTGGAGAATCCCACAGACAGAGGAATCTGGCGGGCTACAGTCCATAGTGTCGCAAGAGTCAGAGACAACTTAGCAACTAAAGCACCACCATATAACCAAGTGAGGCTTTGGCAGTCAGTGTGCTAAGCAATTCTGTGGAATATGCTGCTTCCAAGAAAGTCTTATGAAGAGGACCAGACCCTTTAACTGACATTATCATTCATTATAAATTCTTTTGTCCTCATTCTTGTGATCTTGTACTCAGCAGCAATCTAAAGCTTTGGTAGTCAAAATGTCTACTAGATGAGAAGGACTATACCCTCTCCTGAGTTAGAAAACAGTGCTGAAATGTCACATTCAATATCACAGTGCAATAAATATTTTATTAAGTAGTACTGATGCAACAGTGTAGCCTAAGATTCCATTTGAAAAACAGATTATGTGCAGAAATCTACCAGGTTTTTATACTATGAGAACATTTTTTTCCTAATATGCCGCATCTCCCACTGCTTTCTCCAGTTCAAGGTACATGAAAGTGACCTTTGGAAAATTGTGGCAACCCTTTGCTTTCAATATCACAAAGGTACTTTCTTCTAAAGAAAAGAAAGAAGAACTTGGACTCTGATTTCTAAAGTGCTCTCCAAATAGCATACCATTTTCTCTGTTCCGTTTTGACCTCATAGTACATAGGAAGTGTACATAATTCTACTCACTATTCACACACACACAAGCACATGCCAGCACACACACAGATAACCAGCACAGAGACATGTGTGGAACTATATTCAGATAAATGTCTGTGAATGCTTACCTGATAACGTGTTGGCTGATTGAGAATGCTGTTAAAACTGTGTGATTCAAAAACTCTTGAGTTAGACTGAGTGAAGAGGTTTAACTAGGAAAAAATACAATTAACCTAGTAAATTAGAATACATTTATTTGGAAATCATAAATACAATCTACTTTATTCTCCTTGATAACATTTCTGGAGTCAACATTTCCAAGGGACGTTTTGTGGAAGCTGAGTTGATTTCCAAAGGCAAAAATTACTGTGACTAACGTGCTCACATTTATCAAAATGTTGGCAGAATGTTCTGTAATAAAACTATTGAAAAAATATATTATTTAAAATTTTTTCTTGAAAAAAAAATTTTTTTTAAGTTGGCTGGTGTTAAACAATTGTTCCTGGGGTCCTTGTATACTTTGTCAAAACACCTTCATGGATTTGGGAACAAGTTACATGGACCAATTCCATCTGCTTGAGTCTGATTCCTCTTCTACATTTGAACAGAAACACACTACATGTTCAGATGGTATCATTTGGCAAAACAGGACCAAAACAACATGTCTTGCTAAGTGTCTTGGTCTTAGACTGTGTCAGATTCATCACTTTGAACAGAATTGGGCTCAAGTATTTGGTTTTCCTTTCTCTTTTTAAGGTTTAACTTTTGAGTGGGTAGAAACAGAAAGCAAGAAGAGAAGCTCCTGACTGTCTACCCTTCGTGTGCGTGAACAGGGCCTGCATTTTATTTGCAGATACGCTACTACCTATAAGGTGTGATTCAAAGGCAGGTCCCTTTATCCAAAAATACGTACTCACTCCACCACCTCCTTTCCACCATCATAACTCAGGAAGAGGCGGGATACTAGAGGGGTAGGAAGTGGCACTGATAGGCAGTGGTTCTCTTGATTTTGTCCTCTTTTCAATAGTGGCAGGAAAAAACTTTGGGGAACAAAGTTACTTCTATTTTGCCGCTAAAGGTCAGTCTCTGTCGACTAGTAGGGCTTCCCTGGTGTTAATTCTCCTATTTTGCGACTAGAGGGCAGTCTCAGTTGACACGTAGAACTTCCCTGGTATTAATTCTCCTATATTGCCACTAGAGGTCAGACTCTGACTGTTGACTGGGGTTAGCTGTAAAACATTGATTTCTTGAGTCTCTTCCCTGTCTTCTAAAAAAGAAAAACAGAAACATATAATTTCTCCAACTTTTTTTAACTAAACTCAGGACACAGAGATTATCTATGACAATTAATAAGATTAAAGAGATAAAGACAGCTCCATGTACAACTTAAAAAATATAATCAAAATGGCAGTTTTTAACCTGCTATGGGGAAATGGGGAGGCTAAGCAGCCTCTGTGCTCAACCTTCCTTCTGTCTCCAGCAACTGCCCTGAGGAAAGCCATTCTTCCTGGCAGTGGTACCATGCAGGCAGGAAAGGACACTCTGAACAGAGAATATCATCTGTTCCCCTCACATCCCTGCAAGCAAGCTGCTTTAAAGCAAACAGGGGTCTAGGTGGCCACATGCCATCCGAATGTGCTCTCTTCAGCCTCTTCGTGTTTCTCCTCTTCTGCATTATGACAATATTAGGAATGAAGTCAGTGAAAGTCAGAAGTTAGTGAAATCAGTTGCCTACAGAAAGAAAACTTGAAGGTGTGACATGCTAGAGCTGAGTTCCCATGCTCCAACAACTTCCTTTTCAAATAATAAAGCCTCAGAGAATAATCCCCAGAGTAACAAAGTCCATTTCAGCAGTAGCAAGAGTCACCCAGGATGGCAATTAGAGCCCAACTCTTTTAAGAGACCAGCTAAGCTGCAGCCAAAGGCGTGGCCTGTGCAGAGGAGGAGGGCAGAAACCAAACCAGAGCCTCAGCTTCTGAGCAGGAGGTAGCCAGGTCAGCAGAAAGGGCTAGACTCTGATGCTGGAAAACAGGAACTGCACAGCTGCCCCACACGGGCGAGCCCCTGTGACCTTGCATGAGTGAGTTATTATAATGACTTCAGCTGTCTTATCTATAAAATGGGAGTAATAATAATACCTACCTTACAGCGTTGCATGAGGTTCAAACGTACAGCAAAGCACTTTGTAAACTGAGTGAGGAAGGGCACTGATATTTGTTGAGGCTGAAATTCTGTACATCTCATAGCATCCTCACAGTAATGCTATGAAGTTTTCTCTCTTTCAGGTGAGACTATTACGGTTCAGAGTGATGAGATGAATTGTCCATGTTACTTTCTAATAAGCCAGAATTCAAACCCAGGTCTAATGCCAAGGCTCTCTTCCTTATATTATGCTGCTTTTCACTGTATATAATGAGGTATTATTTGAAGTCACAGCCAATCACTGTCATGCAACTTAATATCCTTAAGAGCCCATATTCAGGTCAGACAAAGAAGGTTTAAAAGGCTACATTCTTAAAGAGTAAGATGAAGGGTACTACAAACCTCGGAAATGCACATCGCTTTTAAAAAGTAAGAAATTAAATTGTGCTGATCCCATCTTTACCCTCAGCATCAACTGAGGAAAAATATGCACTTTATGGAGGTAACACTGCTATCTTGTGGGCTCAGACCATTTTCACAACTTTGAGGCAAAATTGTTCTTTAACCCCATACATTTGCTCTTATCTGTTTCACAAGCTATTATTTGAGGTTCTGCCCATATCCTTCTGTCTCCTATGCCAATTCTGTCTCTGAAAAGTTCATAATAATAAAGTGCTATGAAACTCATCTTTGTTAAAATTGAAGTATGACTCAATCAGGACAACTCAAATACAAGCCATTCTTGATTATTTATAAAAGGGAGTTTTAATGGTTAATATATGAGGGTGTTCTAAGCCTGCATCAATTTTATGATATTAAAGGAAAAAAAATTATTTAGCTCAATAATGGATTTCTACAAATAAGAAGAATATGGTGGTGGTGAACTAATACAACCAACAGAAAAATTTAAGACTAGAAATATGTAACTTAGAACAACAGTTGAGAAGCATGGAAAACACACAGAAACAAAGCATTTTCTGACAGTAACTTTTAACAAGTTAAAGAAGTTTTTTGTTTGTTTTCATTTTGGTAGTTTACATGAAATTCTGACTGAAAACAAAGCATAGACTAAGTGACTTCTTGGAATGTTATGAATATTTTAAGTATTAGTCTATGAAGGACTATGGAATGGACAGTTACTTTCAACATCTTCTAAGTTCACACACTGAACAAACATCAGAAGACAAGGAGCATTTATCTTCAGGTCTCAGTGAGATTTTGATACCTACCCTGGACTTTGAGTTACCAATTCCCATTTCTATATCCTTCTGTAGTCTTCTCCTTCTGCATTTGGAAAAGTTAATGATCCGCATGATGAAATAAACAAATGACTTTGGACTAGGAACTAGACTGAAGGGTGGAGGTAATGTTTTTCCATCATCAAAGTAAGAAAGCCAAAGTTTCGAGCGAGCAAACTTCCATTCTACATCACTGTCATCCTGTGATGACAAAAATAGAAAAAATATGACAACTGATTTTAAAAACTAAAGATTCTAGTAATTTATTCCAGTAGGGCCTTACAGTGAACCTACATTATGCTTGGAAATAGAAAAAGTGGTATATGTACATTTATCTGCATATAATCTCTATTGGGCTATACAATATTCCAAGCATTGCTCTCACGATACTTTTTTTTTTTCTCTTCCATATTCCTCTGTCTGTACCCACTGAAATTTAACCAGAATTTTCTGTCTCCCATCCAAAAATAATAATAAAACAAAGCAAAAAGCACAAGAAAAATTCAGGGTCAAGGAAGGATGAAAAGATTAATTTTTCTCTCCCTCCCCAATTCTGTATATTCAACAATATTTCCCCACTTTCCTTCCTCATCCACACCCATCCAAGCCAGACGGAGATATATCGTACTACACTCCAAGAACAAAGGAGAAAAATGGCAGTATTCAAATGAATTGCACTTTGGAGTTTGCAATTTGGAGTTTACGTGTCTTGAAAGGTCACATAGGCCCTCAGTGGCCTATTCCTGTCTTACAGCGCCTTTCGTTCTCAGTGCTGCCCCCTGGTGGTGGGCACAATCATTCTAACCGGTAGACAGACAGAAGAAAAGAAGAGCTGGTCCATGGGTGGGAGAAGTGGGCTCAGTCATTTCATCCTGCCCAGTCTACCATTACCACCCTGAAGCAGGTGTTCAGAGCACCACAGTTTTCATCTCTGGAGGATCTAACTTCTTCTTTGAGAACACTAACTTACATATTTCAGAAATACAGAGACTCAGTGGACTTAACAAACAACAAAGTACTAAAAAGATACGGTACACTAAACTGGAGGAGATAAGAAAACACAGAGTGATGAAGAAAGATACCAAATCAAGCGCAATCCAGAGCAAAAATAGATTTCTAGAATACTAAAAAGTCTGACTGGACCAAGACCATCATTAACGTTTGACAGACATCTAGTAAGTCCTCTACCATTATCTTTCAGATGGTTCTGAGAGAAGGTAGCATAATGGTAAATTCATGGGAGCTCCGCTGTGCTCCTAGAAGACACTGGAAGGTACATTGCCACCTATCCAGACGGAAACCACAGAGAAGGGTCCTGCTTGGTGTTAAGCCTCTTTGTAGACAAGGGCAGAATGTCCACCACAGGACACAAAAGCTGACTCAGTGTGCTAGTGGAATGAAATGGTAAGGACAGACACTGTGGGTAGAGAGCAGGCTTACCTCAATCTCTTGATATGAGCTATTAATCATAGCAATGAGCATGTTGAGTAAAACAACGACCATAGTTACATTATATATTCCATATAGAACATATCCTATATTCTCTATGAATTTGTGATCATACTTGAGCACAACAGAAGTAACTTCAGACAATCCAAATATTGACCAAAACAAAGTCTTGAAACTTTCTTCTACCTGTTGAAAAGAATAAGGTACATGGTAAATAAATGAACAGTTTTCAGTGTGAAAAAGTCAAAAGTAAAAACAAGTTATGGTCTGAATACTGCACAGATATAAAACGCTATTGTAAAATATCATCATAATACCCCAAGTATAATTATCTTGGGCTTCCCTGGTGGCTCAGTGGTAAAGAATCCGCCTGCCAATGCAGATGACACGAGTTTGATCTCTGGGTCAGGAAGATGCTCTGGAGGCAGAAATGGCAACCCACTCTGGTATTCTTGCCTGGAAAATCCCACAGACAGAGGAACTTGGTGGGCTACAGTCAAAGGGGTCACAAAAGAGTCAAAAATGACTTAGTGCTGAACAATAACACAATTATTTTATTATGATACTTAATAGAAATTTTTCTCTCAACTTTTTAGAAACTGGTGATTAAATGATGCTGATGCCTAGTTTTTCCAGAAGTATCATAAAGAGAAAATTTTCTGAGCATGGCAGGTGAAAACAGAAGTAATGCCCTGAAACCCATTCCTTTCTCCTAAAAGGATGGAAGTTTGAGGTTTGATTTTGCAGGCGGTTTAGAATTTCAAATCTGGTTTTCTGGAACAGAACAAAATAAGGATTAAAATTATATATCCATTAGGGAAGAATGAAAACTACCAAAATATCTGTCAACAGGAAAGTGGATAAAGAATTCTGGTACATCCACAAACAGCTATGCAGCCACTGGGGAAAAAACAGACCTAGCTTCATGTGTTTATATAAAATGATATCCAAGATATATTGTTAGTGAAAAAATGACATGCAGCAAGTCTGAAATAGTTCACCATTTAAATAAAAAGAGGGGTATACAAATACTTATATTCTTGTTTATGTAAAAAATACCTCTGCAAGCATTCGAAAGAAACCATTGCCTCTGGACCTAAAGTGAAAGTGTTCGTTGCTCAGTCGTGTCCGATTCTTTGCAACCCCACGAACTGTAGCCCACCAGGCTCCTCTGTCCATGGATTTCTCCAGGCAAGAATATTGGAGTGGTTGCCATTTCCTTTTCCAATGGATCTTCCTGACCCAGGGATGAAACCTGGGTCTCCTGCATTGCAGGTAGATTCTTTACCATCTGAGCCACCAATGACCCCTCTGGACCTAAGGAGAACTAAGAAACTGGGATCCAGGCTGAGGAAGGGAACAGGCTGTAGATACTGCTTTACATAGATTTTTCACCACAAGAATATATCATCTACCTAAAAACTATACTTCAGTAGAAGTGAAGAGACGGCAACAAAATTAAGGGTTCTGATTCTTTTCTCTTAATTTATATAATCTACTTCCTGATTCTTCCAACACAGCAATTAGCAAGTAAGCCCTCACAGACTAATTTGCATGCTTGGATCCCTTAAATGAACCTTGCCTGAATTTGGCTGGTTTTGTCATATACCCAAGCAGTAACCACTGATCTGTGAACTATAAGAATCATCCTTAAACAATTATACGTGTAGAATTCCATTAAAAAGGAGAGTTCAAAAGTAAGTCCACCTTTTTTTTGAAGAAATATGTATGGAAGTAAATTTTAAAATTTATAAATTTGTTAGATTCTAAATAACAATTTTATAGTTTTGTGGGTTTTAATGCTACTTTATTGATTCATTCATTCAACAAATACTGGTATGTTTCAGTAATCATATTGGACCCTGGGTGCAGAGGGTTGAGTAGAAAGTTTTCTATTCCTGTAGAGTTACTCTTGATTATGAAACATTTGATGGTGAAAACTAAGAAAAGCTATTGTCTCTTTTTCCTTGCCATGAACTTAACAGCATCACAAAATGCCCCCACCCCTTCCTCTTTATCCTTTGCAAATCTCGCCTCTGACACTGGGAATATAGATTCCCAAGAATCCATACATGTGTGGAGAGGGGGAGCGTGAAAAGGAGAGGACACAGGCAGCTCCTGGCTCCTACTGGGGGCAAGAGCCTTTGTACAAATCATCTTCCATGTCCTCCCAATGGCCTGATTCAAACCTTATTGTGCTCATTTTAAAAACAAGAAAACTAACACTGTGAATGTGAAGATAATTAATCAAAAGACCACAGCTAGAAAAGAGCAGGCATTGCATCCGCATCCAGGTCTGCCTGATTTCCAGCCCGTGTTCCTTCCACTCTACTGTGCAGCCAGGTCCTCACACGGAGCGGTGATGCCAGTGTTCCTGTATAGAATGAGTCCTCCCACAGGCCCAAAGGGTGCCACCTGTACGGGACTTCTCTGGTCCTTTCCCGTCTGGGTTCAAACGGAACTTGTTTTTCATTACAATAAAGTGAGTTTCAGTTCTCTTTCACACCTATTATAGGCTCTATAAGAACTACTTGGAAAAATTAATTCCAAAACCATTTAGATGCCTGGAAGGGCTTGATACTACTCTCTTTTAGTTTACAGGGAACTCACTGAAGGTCCAGTTCGTTTCCAGCTGTGGCACTCCAGGGGACAGAGGGTACAAAGGCAGGCAGGGGAGATTTCTGGTCTCCTCACCTGGAAGGACCATGGTACAGACAGACGGCCTGCCTTTCTGACCACTGCACAGCAACAGGCGAGACAGGGTCTGGCAATGTGGACGTCTCCATGCTGAGGGAACTTACAGGGACAATACCTAAGAGGAGTGAGTGCAGGGTGACTTCATGGAAAAGGTGAGCCTGCAGTGCGGACGCCTAAGGACCAAAGGAAGGAGGCAGTGCTACTCTACAGCGGGCTGCACAGCATCAACTGCAATTTCTTCTTCTTCCTCAACTCCCTGCACTGATTAATGACACGCGAAAATAAAAGCCAACGCTCCTTGTTTTTGAAACACCAGGAATTGGTACAAAATGATGAAACTAAATTTAATGTCATAAGTAATGTAAGAAATATCCAGTATTAAGTATTTGCCCCCCAATTCTCTTAAAATAGAGAGTTTCATCTAGGATTTTACCAAATTTTGATCTATTCTGTGATCAAACATTCTCTAAACTCAAAGAAATGTGATCTCACACAAGTACTGTTTCCGGTTTGGTTTGGTTTTTTTTCTCTATCCTTTTTTTTTTTTTTTTTTGTTTTGTGAGGTAGAGCTGATGTACAATATTACATAAGTTTCAGGGGTATAGCACAGTGATTCATGATTTTTAAAGGATATGTTCCATTTACAGTTATGATGGAATATTGGCTATGTTCTCTGTGTTGGTCAGTACATCCTTAAGCCTATCTTACTCCCGGCAGTTAGGACTTCCTACTCCCGTGCCCCTGCACTGCCCCCTAACCGGTGGCCACTAGTTTGTTTTCTATCTCTGAGTGACCTTTTTGTTGTTGTTATATTCACTAGTTTGCTCTATTTTTTAGATTCCACATATAAGTGGTATCACACAATTTGTCTTTCTCTGTCTGACTTATTTTACTTAATTTTTTTTTTTTTTTTTGTGAGGTAGAGCTGATGTACAATATTACATAAGTTTCAGGGGTATAGCACAGTGATTCATGATTTTTAAAGGATATGTTCCATTTACAGTTATGATGGAATATTGGCTATGTTCTCTGTGTTGGTCAGTACATCCTTAAGCCTATCTTACTCCCGGCAGTTAGGACTTCCTACTCCCGTGCCCCTGCACTGCCCCCTAACCGGTGGCCACTAGTTTGTTTTCTATCTCTGAGTGACCTTTTTGTTGTTGTTATATTCACTAGTTTGCTCTATTTTTTAGATTCCACATATAAGTGGTATCACACAATTTGTCTTTCTCTGTCTACTTATTTTACTTAATGACTCCAAGTCCACTGACATTGTTGCAAATGACAAAATTTCACTCTTTCTTATGCCTGAGTAGTATTTTATTTTATACACACACACACACACCACTTCTCTATCCATTCATCTGTGGATGGAGACAGGTTGCTTCTGTATCTTGGAAATTGTAAATAATGATTCTATGAACATTAGTGTGCATGTATCTTTCTGAATTAGTGTTTTTGGTTTTTTTTTCAGCTATATACCCAGGAGTGGCCCTGCTGAGTCATATGGCAATTCCACTTTTTAAAAGAAACCTCTATATTGTTTTCCATAGTGGCTGTACCAATTTACATTCCCACCAACAGTGCATGAGGGTTCTCTTTATTCCATATACTGCCCTGCATTTGCTATTTGAGGGACTAAGTGTTTTTAATGGATTTTTCCTGCTCTTAAAAGTATCTTTATTACAATTATTGAAAACAATTTTTTTTTACTTAATCTAAGCTTGTTAGCATTTCTGTTAATCATACATTTTTTAGTAAAATGTTTTACTTACGTGGTAAAAGCAGCATTGACTTTAGCCCCAAGGTAGTAAGAATACAATATGAACATGCCAATCATAAAGGCAAGAAACACCATAATAAAGAGGACCATGAACTTGAATATGTCCTTCACAGTCCTTCCCAGAGAGATCTGCAAGGGGCCGAAGCTCTCATTTGCCGGGAGGATATAGGCGATTCGAGAAAAGCTGAGCACAACAGCTATGGCATAGAGGCCTTCAGATATGATCTGAGGGTCAGAAGGGAGCCATTTATCTCTGGCTACAAGAAGAGAGAGGGAGATTAAAAATGGAACTTTCTATTCATGGCTAACTACACAAAATACCTTAAATAGGATCTGACTTGTAGGTAGGTGGTTATTATCTCAGTTGAAACTACTCCACATTTAATTAACTGTCCAGATACCATTTTTCATATTAAACCAGAAACACATGAATTCTACATTCATGTGGTTTCTTTTAATGGAGGAAACACTATTAGAAGATACAAAACAGACTTCACATTGAGCAGAAACAGAATGAAGTACAAAAGATGAAACAAAGAGCTGAAAATGCTTCATTAACTTCAGACTGTGTCCATGACGACAAAACAACTGATTTGATTGATCTGTCCCCCCAGTTACCAGGTTGATCGACCAGCCATTTTATCATGCTATAGGCTCAGTTCGCACACATGTTCTTTTCCATATTTCATGGGGAAACCAGTTCATCTAACAGCTTATGCAAGTAAAATGTCATATTACAAAAAGTGAAAATGTGACTGATTCACAACAGTGATGTCAGCATGATGTCTGAGCAACATAGCTGGTCCCTGGAAAGTATAAAATGCTACTGAAGTACAAAAATCTTGGAGACAGATTCTAAATGAGGACCCCCAACACGCCTTTCAAGGTCACTTCCGTAAGTTCACAACAGACAACTGGATACTCATTTCTCTGGAAGATCACCTAAACATTGCGTGGTTAATTCTGTGCAAACTGGGTCACTCCCAGAAGGAAGGTGCACTGCACAAACTTCTGACAACAAAAATGAACATTTACTGGATGTTTAATACGTAGCAGACACTATACTTTCAATGATCTTACGGATTCGAGGTAGTCACTCTCTTCTTAAAGATACAGAAATCAAGGCTTAGGTTAAAAACTTGATCAAAATCATCATAAGGCGTGAAGCCTAATTCACAGATTCCCCTTCACAGTCATAAACACACATGAGTAAATTTAAATTAAGAGGTACTGAAATAGTCATCATATCTGTGACACACAAATACAATCCAAGCTAATTCTTTAATTATAAATGGCATTCATTTATTCATTTGATCTGGCTTCACTGGTATATAAAAATCTTTGCTTGGTGACAATAAGAGATAATGTGTTTACATTTCACAGTCTGTAAAACATTAATATCTTCATTTATTTATGTATTTTAAAACTTTTAATTTTATACTGGAGTATAAAAATCAACAGTGTTGTGATAGTTCCAGGAGGTCAGCAAAGGGATACATCATACATCTACACACATCCCTTCTCCCCCAGACTCCCCTCCCCTCTAGGCTGCCACGTAACATTGAACAGAGTTCCCTGTGCTATACAGAATGTCCTTGGTGGTCATGCATACACCTTCGTCTTAGAGCAGGAACCCAGTCTTCTTCAACAATGTTAACATGCTGCTGGTATGCATCACAATGTACTTATAAAGAGTCATTCCTCACAGTCAGAATGCATTTAAACTCTACGCCTAACTTTCCTTATCTGTAAAATGAGGCGTATATACTATCTGCTAAAGTCCTTTCCAGGTTTAAGATTTTGCAGCTATATGAAAATTAGCTAATCACGGCTCCCCAGTTAGGCCTTAAGGGAAGGGAGGCTAACACTGTTTTACATCGATGTGCCGTGGGCAGGGATGGCATCAGTGTCTGTGCAAAATGAAGGTCCCTGGGTATCTCCCTGCTCTCATGACCTAGAGAAGCCTGGCAGGAACTCCACCCCATGGTGTCCTGAGAAGCACAACATCCTCCCCAGTAATTCTGCCGGATCTGCGAAGCTTACATGCTCGTCACTTCAGCTCCTATTTCCTGCCTCTGCTGAATTTTTGTGCACTTCTGTTACAGCAGTATTTAGCACTTTTTATTATTTTATCTCTTCTAACCCAAGCTCTCAGGGACTCATCTTTCATATTAAGCAGTTTATCAAGCTATTTTCTCCCCCTCATTACGACAATTCCATGTCCTAAGAATATTTAAGAGTAACTATGTTCTTTGGCTTAAAGGTGATTTTCTTCCACCTTGAAATACCTCCTTTTTCTAGATGTGAAAACTGAGGCACAGAGAAGTAAATCAATTTGAACAAGGTCACACAGCAAGGGAGGGTCAGTGTCTTGATATGAATCCAGTTTAATACAGCTCTAAAGTTCATGCTGTCTCCACTCTCTCTATACTTTCAACATGCATTTCATATTAAACATACCCTTCAAGGGCATTTCCTTCCAAAATGTGGTTCCAATACCTTCTCCTGAGACATAAGAGGCTCTGTGCCCGATAACTTACCGTAAGTGAAATACTGTATCTCTGGTGGTAGCGTAACTTCACTGAGGTCACTCTCTTGAACGTAACTGTCCACATACTGTTGTGCCTTCGTTGCCTGAAGGAAAGCCAGGAATCTGGCCGTGAAAGCAGCAATGAAGATGGAGAGCATGCCGAAATCTAGGACATTCCACAACTGCAAAATGTACTCCCTGGGTCCTTCCAGCCAGAGCTCCTTGCACTCAGACCACATCATTCCTGTCACAACACACACATGTTACAGACAAGAGTTTATATCTTGGATTGAGAAGCTAAGAGTCCCCACCTACAAAATGCCCCGTGTGTAAAGCATGCCATTAGGTACCATAAAGCACTGACTTGACTATAGCCCATAGAAGTGCTGGGCAGAGTTACATGAAAGAAGCTTTGGCTAAAGGAATGATTCATTCCACCAAGTTAGATTTTGGTGAAATAGAGTTCTAAATGTGGCACCAGAAATGGTGCTACGCTTATGGGGGTAGGGAAGGAGGGAGGGAGGGAAATAAGAAAGGCTCTTCAAGTCAAATGATTTTGCCCCATGAAACACATGGAGGAAAGGAGAAAATTCATCTTTATAAAATGACAATGGTTAATTATCAAATAATGGTGATTACTGGAGAAATAAGCCCTTAATTGAGAAACCTACTATACACTTTTAACAAGAACAGTTTTCCAATCATCCGAGAACACTTCCCTCATTCCTCTACCCTCTCATCTCATCTCAGCTTCATGATGAAAAGGTGAGGAATTCTTGGAAAATTAAGCAGGAATTCTTGGAAAATCATGCCCTAGGGCATGATGAAGAAACTGAAAGCAGAAAATATTCTGGGGAAAGAGGACAAAATATTTCAATTTAACAACTGTTTCCAGATGGTGCCAGTGGTAAAGAACCTGCCTACCAATGCAGGAGGCGTAAGAGATGAGGGTTTGATCCCTGGGTCAGGAAGATCCTCTGGAGAAAGGTATGGCAACCCACTCCAGTATTCTGCCTGGAGAATCCCATAGACAGAGGAGCCTACCAGTCCATAGGGTGGCACAGAGTCAGACACGACTGAAGCAACTTAGCACACAGGCATGCCTGACTACGTAAGGGGAAAATACTGTAGTTTTTAAAAGAAATGTAGTGGCTCAAAATAAAATTCATAAAACAATTACTTGACCCAGGTGAAGACCATAGGAGTTAATGAGAGGAGAAGCAATCCATTAACTCAGGAATTGAGATGATACCAAGAAACATGCTGGGTGAAATAATACACAAAATTGACTTTGGATTCACGATCAATCAATAATATGGTTTCAATCTCCATTTTTTTTATCATATTGCCTAAAATGTTTACTTTAACATAGCTGCTGTTCAAAACGGGCTATTGTGGGACTTCTCTGGAGGTACAGTGGTTAAGATTCTGTTCTTCCAATGCTGGGGGCACGGCTTCGATCTCTGGTCAGGAAAGTAAGATCCCACATGCCTCACAGTTCAGCCAACAAAAAACAAAGAAAAAAAAATCCCCAAATGGGCTATTGTGAGGCGAAGTAACAAACATTCCTAAAATGGAAACGTTCCTTAAAAAAACCTCTGAAACTAAAGCAATAAATGTTCTTTAATCATCAGTTAATGGCCACTAGGTTATTGCAGAACTACTTCAATTAAATGCTTGATCATCACAGTGAGTCACAGTTTTAAAATGGCATTTTATTCAATAATTGAAGTTGGATTTCTGAAACATGATATTAATATTAATGCATTTATAATTAAGCTCATGTTACTCATAAAATTTGTATTTAGTGGTAAGGGATATCCGTCAGCATCATCAAGCTGCCAAATTATTCCATTATTTGCTATTCTCTTTATCTTACAATGGTGATGTTGCCACCATATAACATACCATAGAATTTTAAATAGAAAATGGCAATCATGATATAGATGCTATTTTGGGCAGAAATTAGAATACTCAAAATAAAACGCTTACCAAGAACCCAGACCATAATGAGCATTTCAGTCCAAGTGAACTTGTGGTTTTCACCCTGAAGATCTGTTTGGGATAGTCAATAACAGTGATGTTTGGCAATGTGGTGATTCCTTCAAATCTGTCTGAGGCATTGAAAACAAGCAGGCCCAGGAAGATGATGAAAGAAGCAGCGTGTGCTACAAACTTCATAAAAGGACTTCTCAGAACTTTCCCCAGCTGTAATGAGGCAAAAAACAAAACAATCCAAAACCTTTAACTTTAGAAAATCTGGCTTCCACTTATGAAAACTACTATATACATAGGATTAAAAAAAAAAAGTGACGTGAGAACACTCAAAATTCTGCTTTTGTTCTGAAGAGCTAGCTACACATTGTGAAAATTACTCCTTTTAGGGGATGTTTCCTTTAAGAATAATTTAAGAAGTCTTCAAACTTCATTGTTTCTAAATATCCAATTTGTCTTAGGATGTACTTCATTCACAGATGCATTTCTGGAAATTACAAGGCATATACTTGTTATTCTTATTTTTATGTGAAAGACTATGCAGTGTCAAGGTTTTTAGAATCTAGGAAAAGAAACTGCAAATTTGTAATGTGTGTATTTTTTTATAACTGAAATGTTATGAAGAGTTTGTAGACTCATTCATTTATAATTGAAATGTTATGATGTGTTTGTAGCACATTATCTTCAAAGCAAACCCTTTGAAGATAAAAAATACTATTTACCATGAAAGTAAATTTTTGTTCTCACTTCTAAGTATTCCAAAATCAATTTGTACTTTGTACAATATAAAAAGGCAAAAAATGTTGTAACCAACATAAATACTTTATCTGTTACTATCCAATAAAATAGAGAGATACCCAGTAATTAAAACCTCTAAGTAGGTTAACTTAATTAAAATTCATCCCTGGTTTTGGAAAATCATATAACTAGTGACAAAGCATTTTTAAAGCTCACTTTATAATGATTTTAAGGTAAGTCTTTTAAAATCCCCTGTGACATAATGTCCTTAAGAGCTCTGTGTTCTAGTGGAAGTGAAAAACATTTCCTCTGTTCCAAGGGTTCTGCAGTCTAAGGATTAGGTACATTTGGTAGATTCATCAAATAAGTTCTCTATTCTCAGACCCTACTTTCCAACTCAGTGTGTGACCTTAAAAAGCACCAAGGTTCACACTTAAAAGGCTGTAACTTCAAACAAATGTTTTTGTATATCCAGAACCTTAATTTGGTGTCAACAAATAACCAAAGAATGTCAAGCATTTCTTGGGCTGGACATGAATGCACACAGACAAATGTCACATTTTCCATATTAGACATAGAAAAATAAACCGCACATTTACATATCACTGTGCTGTTCCACAGCTGCAGAGAGGTCATGTCCGGGTAGTTTATCCACAGCACAAAGTGATTTGCAGGGAGCTGCCAAGTCTCTTTTCTTCTAAAGGCTGATCTTTGAAAATGTTAAGTAACATGAAAAAAAAAAAAAAAAAGCAGTCTGCCTATCTTAAAAATGGGATACATGTGGAGAATTCTTACTATACCATCTTTTCACCACAGGATAAGTGGTGTATGGCAGGTATAAATGCGGGCTCCAGGAACAACTCAATTACCTCCTTTCCTTTCTCTGTTGGGCAGAGTCCACACATCCTCAGCTGCGCTAAGAGAAAAAAGAATGGACTTCAAGATACCTACTTCAAACCCAATACGTTTTAACTGAGTGAGTGGCCCTAAGAGACGTATAAACCTGACCTTTCCAATTCATTTCCCCCAGAAAGGGGACGTATTTGAGTGGGATACGATTTTTGCTTTAAATGCACGCTCTCTCCTTATCTATAAAGTTTTTAGTCTTTCATGCTTTTGTATTATCAGAATCACGATTCAAAACAAAGGAGGTTAGCTGAATGATCAAAACTGATCAAAATGACAACCTTTCTGCCTTAAACTACATGGGCAGCTCAATGATGAAGTGAGATGGATGAATATTCTCACATATTGGGCCTGAAGCAGGACTCTGTGGGGGAAGACAGTTAGAGAGATGATGGATTTCCAGGGTCACTCTTGAGTGGCCTTGATTCATTTGGCCTGAACTGCCTCCATTTAAACAAAACCAGATTTGGGAATATAAAAACAGGATTAAAGGATCTCAGAACTGCTGCCTCTCCCTGGCAGTGCCCTTCATTAACGGAACACGGATTCTATTAGCGTGACTCCTATTCCTGTCCACATCTTATTTAAGGGATCTCTTAGGCACAATTAAATGGACTGTATATTGGCCAAGTTGAGAGGGGGATAAAGGTTGTGAACAAAAATGATTCAAACAAAACTAGGAAGATAAAGAATCTAAAAAAATCCAAAAGCCCCCAGACCCCAATTCTACATTTTTTTTTTTTTTTTGAATCTCCTAGAGGAACAAAGGGCTTGGGGAACCTGGTATGCGCTCTCTTGAAGACTTTGAATGATACCACTGTTCACAACCATGTTTCACACACTCAGTCTCAGATCTTTTTCACAGGTTCAACCAAGCTGCCTTTTCCGTTTTCAAGTTAACTGTCTCTTGGAACCACCACAGTACGGCTGTTCCTCTTCCGTAGGCCAGCCTGGTGGACTATTTATTAAGCCAGCAAATAGGACACGATTGCTCCTTCACAGAAGCAGCTTTTCCTCCTCCCTATCATTGTGGCCGGAGATTTTTATCTTAAAAGCCTAAGTATTATATGCCTGTGAATAGGACCTATCCCACCAGGACCAAATCCTTTTTCATCCCTTATTAGAACTAATCCAGTCATTAAAAAGCAGAATTGATGCTCTCGAGTCAATTAACATTCAGCTGCAAAACTGATAAGAGCCTTAAGCAGGAAGCTTTTTCCTTTTTCATCCTCAAAGGACATGGTACACCAACCACAGAGGAAACAGGGGTGGAAAAGCAGGTACCCTGCTGCAAGGTGCGATCCAGTAGCCGATGGCAAGAAACGGAAGGCCCAAGGCCACGACCAGCACCACCAGACACTTGATAGCTACCGTCTGTTCCCGCAGGCCTGAGAGGTTCTCGTACCAGATTGTCAAGAGCTGCTGCTGGCAGTTGGGGTGAGCCACGAACTGTTGGTCGGGCAGGGAGAGAGGAAGAGAGAGAGGTAGGTTACCATGTCATTGTCGACAGTCCAGCTACTCTAAAGCAGGTGTATCCTAGGGATAGTAATGCATATCTTTCTAGAATATAGGCACTGAAAGGTTCTGGCAATATTCTTTACCTTCTCTCTATTTTTCAAACTTGCTTCAGAACTATTACATGAACTAAAGTGGAAACACAAATGATGTTGTTCTTCATCATAATTCTTTCTGATCGACACTCTCCATATTCACTGGAATATGGGTGACATATGCTTTTCTTTGTGGAAACATGTCCCATCTTGCTGTCTGCCAGCTTACTTGTATTCAGTTCAAAATGGAAAAGAAAATCGTTATTTGGTTTATTGGACCCTATGGCTAAACGAGAAATGTGTTTTTGTTTTGTGCATGAACACGTGCATGCTCAGTCCTGTCTGACTCTTTGCAACCCCATGGATCGTAGCCTGCCAGGCTCCTCTGTCCATGTGATTTTCCAGGCGAGAATCCTGAAGTGGGTTGCCATTTCCTCCTGCAGAGGGTCTTCCCACCCAGAGATGGAACTTTCGTCTCCTGCGTCCCCTGCATTGGCAGGCAGGTCCTTTACCACTGTGCCACCTGGGAAGCCGGATTTATTGTTTCATGAGCAACTCCTAAACTGCTCCATCTATGAAAAATGTATACATGATGTGTCCCATGTGTATGTATGTTCTACCATAACAAATATACAAAAGATCTGCAAAAAGCCAATGAATTTCCAAATATTATGCTTAATCCACATTTGCTGGGCTTCCAGGAACTGGCATCAAATAACACTTCTTCCTATTTTAGTAATCTGTACTCTTTTTGTGGCTTCCTCTATCAGAGGTCAAAAAAACCCATATAAACATTTATCTCCATCTGTTCTTTTATAACTACAGCTTTAATCAGGAAAAAAATGAGTAAATTAAAGCCCTACTATTTTATTATTTTGTTTTATTATTTTATTTTTGCCATCTGATTTCGCTAAGTCATCTGTCTGCATCTATTAGGAGGACTGGGATTTCATTAAGGCCTTGTCTTTATTCAAGGAGCAGAATGTACCTGTAAAAAGGTCCCTATGTCAAAAGGTGCCCATTTGTTGGATATGCCTTTCTTTGAAAGGCCAGATGTACTTTGCCCAACCTTGGGAATTATTCAGGGTCACTCACAATTCAACTATGAGTATTGATATATTTTTTAAAAAGAGTGCTTAGCAACCCAAAAATCAAGGAATCACTACCTTCTATATAAATGCAATAAACAACAAAGAACCTGTTAGGAAGTACTCGTGAAATGTGAAATGTTTTTACAAATTCTGAGGTGCAAAGAAAGCAGCTGCAGTTCCTCCTAGACATAGCATTCAACTCTAATCAAGTTCCAGCAAATTATCTGAATGCTTTTTAGTAACTCTAGGCAATTCTTCTAGTTACTTGGGTATTTATCAATAGCATACCTACGAGGAAATAAACAGGTCTTCACTCAGTGGTGTATAGTTTCCAATCAGCTGTTCTAATTTTAAAACAAGAAGAGAAAAAAAAATAATAAAACCTCTTCCCCTAGGGTGGGCGGTAAAGGTACAATTTTCCCCAAATCCCCACTCTTTCTCCCAGCATGCACCCGCCCTCTGGGAGATCCACTGACCTTGCTATGGCAGCTGCCAGCACTGTGCAGAGGTGGTGAGGATGAATTTACAAATAACAGGCTTGACATTCATAACTGAATTTTTTCCCCAATAACACAAACTAGTAGGATTGGGGAGATTGAAACTACTAAGAATAAGGTGCAATTTTTTTTTTTTTTTGCTTGATGAGTTCAATGCAAAGGGGCATATTTTTATCTTGTAAGTTCCTTTCACTTCAGTTATAGAAATCCCAGATCCAGAGGCTCACAGGTTATTGCCAGCTTCTAAGCATATACTAGATCTTCTTCCCAAATTCAAGAACTCTTTCAAAGTTCCAATTTTTGAACAGTATTTCAAGACCATAGCAGCCATTATTTAAACTCATGATGAAATATAATCAAAGTTGAAGCTTCCTGGGGGTCTGTGTAACAATTTCCTAGGATTCTTGCTGAGAATTTCTCCAAATTTCTACTTGTGCTCTGTACTCTACTGGACCATTATGTTCCTGCTTCACCCCTCCTTCTGTGTTAAAAATCCTCATCTCCTCCACAGTTCTTAAATGCCTGTCTCATTCGTTAATTCATTTTATTCTTTACAATGTCATAAATCCTTCATAGGTGCCAGGAAGGTGTTCAGTATTTGGTACAAGACGATGAAAAGGGAGCATCAGTGTTTCAGTAAGTCATAAATGGTCCCTGCTCTAGGGTACACAGTAAGCTCTACATAAATGTGAAAATGTTATTAGAACAGAGACTTGGAGTCCATGTACTTGCCAAGATAAACAATCAACATTTAAAAGAGTCTTAATTTTGAAAGTTGGTCCAAATGTCTTGGGGTCTGGATGATCACAAGTGGGACAGATGTAAATAAAAGGCAGTCCTGTGACTCCAGCCAGGCAGCTTAGGAATGGGATGGTGCATTCAGAGAAATCTACAGGTGGAGGATACAATGTCATCAAACCAGATTAACACTTGGGAAGTCAACATGCACTTTTTTCTTTTTTTAATAGGTCAAGGTTTCTGTAAAACAGAAAATCCATGTGAAGTTAAGACACTTGCACATGTGTTCATATGAAATTGGTGGACACATTTCCCTTTTGTGAGCATCCAGCTTTTCTTTCTTAGGTTTCAAACTCCTGAGTACAGAAATATTAATGTTATAGCATGGCTCCCTCTTCTTGCTCTCCAGCCTTGAGCTAATCTTTACATATAAATCTGTAAATGCTTTATGGCATTAATTATACTGTATAAGGTTTACGAAGCTCTAAAGACTTGGTGGAAATCAATCCTTTACACATGGCCTTATGTAAAGATCAATCTTTGACCTGGTGTGACTTGTACAATACAATGCAAACACTTAATATATGTTAAATACTAGCAAAAATCATGGTGTTTGTACTTCATTTATTATACTTTAAAATTCAGCTTAAATTAAGCTTTAAAATTCAGCTTAATTCAGGTGTATCTCATAGTACTAACTCTACCTTTTTATTTCTTTTTAAAAAACTTTATTGGAGTATAGTTGATTTACAATGCTGCATACATTTCAGGGGTACAGCAAAGTTAATCAGTTATACATATACCAATTTTTTTCTTTTAGAGTCTTTTAAAAAATAATTTTATTAGTTATTTATTCTTTGGCTGTGTTGGGTCTTTGTTGCTATGTGGGCTTTTCATTAATTGTGGCGAGTAGGGGTACTCTTTAGTTGCAATGCATGGGTTTCTCATTGCATGTGGCTTCTCTTGTTGTGGAGCACAGGCTCCAGGACTTCAGGCCCATTAGTTGTGGCTCCTGGGCTCCAGAACACAGACTCATCAGTTGTGGCACACAGACTTAATTGCTCCGCATCATGTGGGATCTTCCAGACCAGGAATCGAACCCATGTCTCCTGCATTGGCAGGCAGATTCATTACCACTGAGCCACCAGGGAAGCCCTTTCTTAGGTTCATTTCCCACATAGGCCATTACAGAATACTGAGTAGAGTTCTCTGTGCAGCAGCTTATTAGTTATTAATATATATTTAATATATAGTAGTGTGTATATGTCAGTCCCAGTCTCCCAATTTATCCCTTCCCCCTCTTATCCCTGGTAACCATAATCTTGTTTTCTACACTGGTGATTGAGATCATAACACAGCACCATATGGCATCTGTTGTTTCCTTTTAATCCACGTTAAGAAATCACAGTTTCCTTCGATGATTTAAAATCCTAATACAAGCACACAAGGAACAGTTTTTAAAAGAAAATAAAACCAATATAATAGTAGTAAGTGAGGGCAAAGAAGCTAATCCCCTTAGGAGATGAGTTTTGCTGTTTTCAATGACTTCAAAATAGAGCAGTAACCTTTATCTCTTAAAACTGTTTTACCTCCTAAAAAACCTCTTTGTGCTGCCACACTAGTCATAGAAAGCTGAATAAAATTTGTATGCAGTTTCCTAACTTCAGTGGACCATAAATTGAAACCATTACAGAAATAATACCCTTATTTGAGGTTTTCTGATTTAAAGGGAAAATGCTTGACATACAAGAAAAATCTCAGTCTTTAAGTGGAATAAAACTACTGGAGCATAGAGAACAAACTTTATTCCCTGCCAAATAACTGATAGATTATAAACTGAGCCACCAATAGGGGCAGCTGATAAATTTCAACTTAAATAAAATTCACATTCCACTGTCTTCTTTATCAAATTAGCTTTTCCAAGAACTATTTTCACGGGAATACTGTTGTACAGAAACATGGTAGGAACACTCTGTTTTTGTTTTTATTGCTGGAGCCACAGTTTATAATATTTAAAAGCAAATATTCTTGTGAACAGAAACTAGGTCATTCAGCTTTTTCAAGTTCTTTGAATTGTGAAGAACTCTGCTGTACAGTAGAGATTGGCACAACACTGTAAATCAACCATGCTTCAAAAATATAAGAAGTTTAAAAATCCTGAAAACTCATACTGTACATATTTTCTATATTTCAGGCCTACTAAGTGCAAAATGCTGCTACCAGGAGCTAACCCGCTGTTACCTCTCCGTGCCTGGGCACACAGCTGGCAGAGAGGTCTTATATGCAGAACCCATTCCCGCTCTGGCCAGCACATTCAGCCCAAAGTCTCTGCAGCGGATTTACCACTCTTTCATTGTAGTGCTCAATTTCTGGACTTTCTTTGCACATTTTCTGCAAATACAGTGGATAATTTTAGGTGTCTATATTGCTGCATATATCTTTTCTAGATGATCTTTCCATAGTTAAACCGAATCTCACTGTTGGAGGAAATAGAGGAAGGAGGAAGAACTCAGGAAAGTTCTCCTCTTTCTCAAGAGCTTGATTTTCCAGATTCAATGGTTCATCAAGTTCTGGTATCTTTTATCTTTGTCACAGGCTTCCTTACAATAGACAAGGCTCACTTGAGGTAGGTAGGACTCCTGTTATTTCCATGGGTGGGTATGGATTGATATTAATCCACGAGTCAGAGGAAAGGACAGTCATAATTAGAGCTTGGGACTTTTGGGGGGCAAATAATCCATTACTCTAATTGGAAAACAAGGAATGCTTTTGCCTAAAAGTTACTTTTCTTGTACTTATTTTCAAAAAAACAAATCTCACCCTCCACTCTGTTACATTCTCTTTTGTAGAATAATGTGTGTAACTACAAACAGTAACAACATTTATTATCTTTTAGTTGTATGCTTTACCTTAGAGACCGCTCAGAAGTAACTCAGAGATGAATACTCTTCAACATCCACTCCCTCATAGAGAATGTCTTATTCTTTGTCCTCCATCAGTACTATATGATTGCTCATTTCACTAAAAGTACTGAGAATTGTAATTTTTTTTAATTTTTTAATAATGTGAGTGAGGGCAGATGGTATTTATATGATAATAAAAGCAGAGACATTACTTTGCTGACTAAGTCAAAGCTATGGTTTTTCCAGTAGCCATGTATGGATGTGAGAGCTGGACTGTGAAAAAGGCTGAGCGCTGAAGAATTGATGCTTTTGAACTGTGGTGTTGGAGAATACTCTTGAGAGTCCCTTGGACTGCAAGGAGATCCAACCAATCCATTCTGAAGGAGATCACCTCTGGGATTTCTTTGGAGGGAATGACGCTAAAGCTGAAACTCCAGTACTTTGGCCACCTCATGTGAAGACTTGACTCATTGGAAAAGACTTTGATGCTGGGAGGGATTGAGGGCAGGAGGAGAAGGGAACGACAGAGGATGAGATGGCTGGATGGCATCACTGACTTGATGGATGTGAATCTGAGTGAACTCCGGGAGTTGGTGATGGGCAGGGAGGCCTGGCGTGCTGCGATTCATGGGGTCGCAAAGAGTCAGACACGACTGAGCAACTTAACTGAACTGAACTGAACACTGGAGAAGACAACAGCAACCCACTCTAGTACTCTTGCCTGGAAAATCCCATGGATGGAGGAGCCTGGTAGGCTGCAGCCCATGGAGTCGCTAAGAGTCAGACACAACTGAACGACTTCACTTTCACTTTTACTTTCATGCATTAGAAAAGGAAACGGCAACCCACTCCAGTGTTCTTGCCTGGAGATTCCCAGGGACGGGGGAGCCTGGTGGGCTGCCATCTATGGGGTCGCACAGAGTCGGACACGACTGAAGCGACTTAGCAGCAGCAGCAGCATGCATCTCATATTACTAGAGAGTTTGAAAATTTTAAATACATTTGTTAGCCATTTGAATTTTCATTTCTGTGAATTACCTACCTATAGAAGCTTTTGCTTATTTTTCTATAGACCTCTGGAAATTTTCCCTATAAATTTGTTTGTACACTTTGGTTATTAAGAGTATCATTCCTGGGATTTCCCTGGTGGTCCACTGGTTAAGAATCTGCCTGCCAATGCAGGGGACATGAGTTCAGTCCCTGACCTGGGAAGATCCCCCATGCCTCAGAGCAACTAAGCCCACATGCCACAACTACTGAACTCACGCCTTCCAGAGCTGACGCTCTGCAAAAAGGGAGGCCCGAGCACCGCAACTAGAGAGCAGCCCCTGCTTGTGGCAACTAGAGAAAGCCTCCATGCAGCAGTGAAGACCCAGTGTGGCCAAAAATAAATAATTTTTTTAAAGGGAAAGGAATAACCTGTTTAAAACAAACAAAAAAAAAGAATATCAATCCTGTCTCTCTAAGTTATAGTATGCTGCTGCTGCTGCTAAGTCGCTTCAGTTGTGTCCGACTCTGTGCGACCCCATAGACGGAAGCCCACTAGGCTCCCCCGTCCCTGAGATTCTCCAGGCAAGAACACTGGAATGGGTTGCCATTTCCTTCTCCAATGCATGAAAGTGAAAAGTGAAAGTGAAGTCGTTCAGTCGTGTCCGACTCTTTCAGACCCCATGGACTGCAGCCTACCAGGCTCCTCCGCCTGTGGGATTCTCCAGGCAAGAGTACTGGAGTGGGTTGCCATTGCCTTCTCCAAGTTATAGTATAGAAAAAAATTTTCCTAGTTTGCCCTTTACCTTTTTTATGATCTTTTTGATGTACAGAGGTTTTAAGTTACATTGGTCAAATAATTTATATTTTTTCTATTTTTTCTACTGCTTTTATACTGAAAAAATCTTTTCTCACATAAACATTAAACTCATGTTCAGACTTCAATTCAGATCTTTTGTGTTTTCATTTTCTTGATTAACTGTCATTGAGTCTCTAAGGCCTGGGGTGAACTCATAGTGATTCCTAGGGAAGACCTAAGCCCTGGGAACTCTGAGCTTAGAAAGAACTCAATAGACCCAGAATCGCAATTGGAAGCAGATATTGGAAAGATGGTAGAAGAGACATCTTGAGTTTCTTATGGGATCTAAATAATTTAGCATTATATAAAACTGGTTTCCTTGGTGGAATTATGCAGTGATTTGAATAAATATGTTTATTAAATTACAAGGGGAAAAATTTCACAACAAAGTATTTTGAAATCCCAATTCCATGCATGTAGCTATGCTCAATTTCAGTGCCATAGTCTGTAGGGTTCATGAATATTACAACCCAAGAGGTTATTTCACTAGGGAACTAGAAAGGAGATGATGGGGAAAGGAAGTAGCAGAAGTGGGTGGAAGTATTTTTGTTCCTTGCTAGATGGAGATGGGTGAATGTTGAGTGAAGAATGTAGCAAAACTAATACAGTATTGTAAAGCAAAACAAACTAAAAATATAAAAATTAATTAAAAAATTTTAAAAATAAAAAATAAAAAAAAAGAATGAAGGAAGCTTTGGAGAGAAAGAAAGAGGATCTGGGGCTTTGGGGGGCATTCCAGAGTAAAGTTCTTATATACATTTATTGGGTGAAGATTCCAAATAAAAGATTTTAACCAATACTCATTTTATAGCATAAAATAGACAAAACCAGAAGTACATGCAAAGTCCTAAATCTCCTTTCAGTTACAGATACATTTTGCTGTTGTTTTCTGGTGGTTAACTGACAGGAAATTTATTATGAACTGACACCTCATACATTGTAACCCTACACATCAATTCATTTAAAATTAATATGCAAGAAGACATTCACTCTGGAAGACAGCTTGGTTAACGAAGCACATCTGTAGATGAGCTGTCTCTGCTAATATGACACTTTTGAAAGCAATGACAAAGAAGCAGCAACAACTGAAATCAATTCTCTCCTCTCAGGAGCTAAAGGCAAGAGATGCTTGTTGCAACGTCTGTGAATAAATGTCTAGTTTTCTAAAAACAGTTTAATATCAATCTTATTCAAAGCTATCTTTTTCTTCCAGTACAGCAAAATGTCAACTAGCATGCTTGCTCTGAGAGGGGCCAGTTAAGCCAATTCAATTACCTTGTTACTGACAATTTCTTGAAAAGTTATTTTACACCAACATTTAATGAGAATCTTCACATTTCACTTCTCATTAAGTAGAGGGGAGATCTGTCATTAATTGCTAACTAAAATTTTGTGAATACCACAATGTGGAAGTTCTCTACATTATGGTAGAACTCTGTGTACACACACACACACACACACACACACACAGATTCCCCCATGCTCACCTGCTGCTAGGGTGCAAACACTGCCCTAGGTTCCCCCAGTCAGAGGCATACGTACATATCTCTGATTTGGACGGAGCCTTTTACAACAGGCAGGACTCAGGAAGTCCTTTCTGTTGGTAGGGAGCTGACCCTCTGCAGCAGAGGCAGAATTGTTCTGTTTGGGTCACAGAAACCTCCTTACCAGGTCAGTTCTGGGCCTGGCTCTGGGCAAGGTTTCTGCAAGCACAGCTTAGATAATCTTGCTCTTCCACCTCTCAAAGATTCTGTGAAGGTGAAGGTGAAGTCGCTCAGTGGTGTCTGACTCTCTGCGACCTCATGGACTGTAATGTACTAGGCCTCTCTGTCCATGGGATTCTCCAGGCAAGAATACTGGAGTGGATTGTCATTTCCTTCTCCAGGGGATCTTCCCGACCCAGGGATCAAACCCAGGTCTCCCGCATTGGAGGGAGACGCTTTAACCTCTGAGCCACCAGGGAAGATTGCTAATATTTCTTACTCAATTCTTTTCTGTTTAAATTGGCTATAACCTACCACTAAGGACCAAACCGTACAATAAACATGAAATGTCTTTGGTAACTAAGAACTGAACTTAAGCATCGTCATTCTTATTTATTTATTTTGACTGTGACAGGTTTTAGTTGTGGATCTAGTTCCACAACCAGGGATTGAACTTGAGTCCCCTGAATTGGGAGCACAAAGTTTTAGCCACTGCACCATCAGGGAAGTCTCAAGAGTCATCATTCTGAGAATGAATTTTCAAATGCAGAAATGTGATTAGCTAATAATTACTGAGCAATCACCGGGTATTAACACTATGTCTGTGCTAATTACTTGCATAAGCTCACGTAATCCTTTTTGCTATTGCTAAGTCACTTCAGTCGTGTCTGACTCTGTGCGACCCCATAGACGGCAGCCCACCGGGATCCCTCGTCCCTGGGATTCTCCAGGCAAGAACACTGGAGTGGGTTGCCATTTCCTTCTCCAATGCATGAAAGTGAAAATGAAAGTGCAGTCTTTCACGAAATGAAAGCCGTATCTGACTCTTTGAGACCCCATGGACCGCAGCCTACCAGGCTCCTCCGTCCATGGGATTCTCCAGGCAAGAGTACTGGAGTGGGGGCCATTGCCTTCTCCGCACGTAATCCTTAAAACAACTGAAATAGTAGTTGTCTCCACTACCAATAAGCAGAACGAGGTTTAGATTGATTAAGAGGTTTGTCCTGTCACCCAGAGAAGACAAGTCAGGACTTGGACTCTTGCAAGTTAGCTCCAGGGTCTGCCCTCTTAAACACCACACCACGTCGCAGGAACAAGAGAAGATTCCACTGTACACAGATTGACCAGTTCATGAAACCAGATCTGCTCCTGACAATAGCTTACTTTTTCATGATTTAAAGTACAAAAATTCAAGTTATGTAAAATATGCATAAATGATTAGATTCTGAACGGCTGAGATTTTTATTATAAGTGGAACAACATTGATATGAATTATTTAAAGCCCCACACAAGTAGCAAATACACACATGTAACAGTTCTATCTGCAATACCCAGAGTAAAAAAAGTAAGTATATTTTTATTTTTTTGGCAACTGCATAAAATTCCATAGCTGTATGATCTTAGATATGTCATTTAAGTCTGGTGAACCTCACTGTCCTTATAGAATAGAAGTCTCATCATCAAACACCTATTTTATAGATGAGATGGATAATCACAAAGGCTTGTCACAAGGTTAACACTAGAACATATGTAACAGTGCCTTACAAAAATGTATACAAGTAACAGATTTTATTATCATTAACCACATTGCTATGAGCAGTTTACAAAGTTCTTTTGCATATCTTAATCCACTGAAATCCCACCAAAACCCTGATATAGGTAAGTGGTATTATTCTCCTTTTATATGAGGAAAATGAAATTTAAAGAAATTTTATGATTTATCCAAGATCCGACAATGGATAAAAAGTGGAAAAGATTGGAGCTAGGTGCTTGATTCACAAGTTCACCATGATACCATTTAATCTATTTCATAAAGGAAAACCATCTTTTTGTCAGTAACATCTATTTTCATTAGTCACAAACCTCTCCTAGGATTATGGCATAGTTGTTCCATGTTTATTCCAATATGGAGCTGGATGAAGTAGGCCACTCACCTTTTTGACTTCATACTTAATGGCAAGTTTGACCCGACTCAGTGAAGCTTTATGCCTGTGCATCTCCAGAGGGTCTGCTGATTCCAGGTCTCCATTCAGAATGGCTTCTACCTCTTCTGAGTCTCTGCAAAGATCCAGCACACCCACCACGAAGTCTTTGCATTGCATGGAGAGCTTCCGATAGTCATTCTAAGAATAAGATGGTTAAAGTTTAATGCAGAGAATGTGCTTTAGTTCAGTGGAAAGTGTTCAGGGGTTTTGGAAATTAGAAAAAGTCTACCTAACTCTGGGCAGGAAGTTTTAGCCCCCAGGTAGATGCAAGGTTTGTTGAGTTAGATACCAGCTGGATTTGCTTCCACCTCCCTGCTTAGCCAGGACCTATACATATAAGACAGTTCTGAAAATGGTGTGCAAGTAAGTGACTGGTTTTCATTAAGAAATGTGGCTAAATGCTTAATGCTGAAAAGCCAAAGTATCAAAGAGAGTTGCGTCTCTCTTGTACAGATAAACAGTAGTTTTCTTAAAGCCAAAACAAAGCCATTTCTATGATGAAAATTCCTTAAGTGGTGATCTGACACAGAAAACTGACTATACATGAAAATAACCTGTCTGGTTTACTATCCATTGCCTTACTGGAGACAGCGCTTTTCAAACTGCAGTCCTCAGGCCAGCAGCCTCAGCAGCACCTGGACATGTGTTGCTGCTGCTGCTAAGTCACTTCAGTTGTGTCCGACTCTATGCGACCCCACAGATGGCAGCCCACCAGGCTCCCCCATCCCTGGGATCCTCCAGGCAAGAACACTGGAGTGGGTTGCCATTTCCTTTAGAAACATAAATTCTCAGACCCCACCCAAGACATCCTGATTAGAAACTGACAATGAGAGGCAGCAATGTGTTAACACACTCTCCCAGTGTTTCTGACACACATTCGTGTTTGAGAATGATGGTTTATAGTGAAAGCAAAGATGAGGGTAGGTGCCAACACAGAGGGTATTTTTTTCTTGTTTGTCTGAAGGGCACATTATCATGTCCTATAGAACTAGAAGGAGAGAAATGTCTGATTATATATAATTGAATTCTCAAGGGTTGCAGAATATCAATACCTGAGAGAAAATTTTTCAGGCCACTGGAACTAACACCTTGCTAAAAATAACCTGTGAATCTTTAATTTCATTAGCATATTTATATAGTGCCATGGACTGGTAGAAGGCATTTGTCAGAATTCCTTGCTACCTTCTGAATGGAGCTCTATTTCCAGCCCATTGGTTCCAATCCAGGTGTTAATGACCATCTCTCAGGAAAATGCCTAATTTCTGCAACCCCCAGCTCCACTTCTACAACTTTCACTAAAATCAGGGAAATGAATCAGATGATAATCTAGTTTGGTACACTTGAGGAAAATAGAATTCCTCATTTCAACATGTCCTGAGATACTGTACATGTCTGATAACTGGGTAACATTCGGACGGGAGAATTTCTAGGTTTCCAAATATCATACTTTAAATATTTAAATCATCTTCATACAATCTGAAAATTTTCCATTTTTCCCCTTAAATAATTAACTTGATTTGATGCGCAAAAATCACTGCACCAACTAAAATAAACAAGAAGAGGAAAGACTGTTTAAAGGCTACACAGACTAGAATAGTTTCCATTTCAGATATCAGAAATTCAGATAAAGAAGAGTTGCAGTTAATCCTTTTCCCCTCAAAAGGGAACAAATAAAATGAATAAAAACTTCAGTCTTTGGTTTCCATTCAAGTTTGGTACCATGCAACTGATAAAATTAATAAAATGTTCAATCTCTGGTTTCTATGCAGAGTGTCAGTTAAATATCCATCTGCCTTCCATTCCTGGAAGACTAATGAAATATTTTATTATAGCACCCAGAAGAAGTATTAAATCCATGTCTGTTTCCATATAAAGCTCCCCTTTTAGTACATTTTTTAAATGAAATTTCTTCCTGTTACTCGTCAGTTCAGACTGTTCTATAAGATTTGATACGACACAGGATGGCCAATTCTCCATTGATCAGAAGTAAAAAACGACTTTTTTTCTCTTCTCGAATAAAACATAGAAAAAACTTCTGCAGTAATACCCAAATAATAACTCATTATCTTTAAAATTATAACCTGTAAATTATCTGATATTAAAGAAAGCTTTGTGGTTTTTTTTTCACATCCACTAAAAGATCAGTCAGGAAGCAAAAAACAAATAAGCAAGTTGCAACGACAAGAGTTTGTTTTCATAACAATTTAATCATTTCCTCCTGGAAGAAGTCTGCTATCCAAGTATAGAAAATAATCAGAGCTGGAGGTAATGGTGATTTCTTCTACTGGGCTTACAGAATACCATTTCGCCATATGCAGAGCTCCCAGGGAACTCTAGCAGCTGACTCTGTCAGTTCTACCATGAGGTCCTGTCTCTCACTACTTCACAACTCAGACCTTTTGTCTGGTCCAAATTTTCTAATGATTTTCTCTAAATTAGTTTTGCTTGATTATCTTTATTGTGTGACTTTTCTATTACCATGTCCTCCTCAAATTTACCAGATGGGTTCTGCAGCCCTCTCTACAGAGCAGAAGGCCTGCTCAAGCCAGAGGAAGAACAATGAAGCCTGGGCCTCGTCACAACCTGTCTACAGGTTTCAGCAGGTTTTTAACGTTCATGGTTTAATCTCTTTTTATTCTTAACAGAAAAACTGAAATTCAGCTCTAAGCAGGTCTGCTCCTGTCAGATCCTTTCCCTAATAATAAAAGGGGCAGGACAGTGTAGTGGTTAAAAGGATAAATCTGAAACCAGACTTCCTGGGTTTCCATACTGGTACTACCACTTCCTGCATTCCCTGGTGGCTCAGACGGTAAAGCATCTGCCTCCAATGCGGGAGACCCGGGTTCAATCCCTGGGTCGGAAAGGTCTCCTGGAGAAGAAAATGGCAACCCACTCTGGTATTCTTGCCTGCAGAATCCCACGGACAAAAGAAGCTTGGTAGGCTACAGTCCATGGGGTCGCAAAGAGTCAGACACAGCTGAGAGACTTTACATCACTTCCTTCACTTCACTTCTACCACTTCCTAGCTGTGTGACCTTACAGAAGGTGAGACCTCTCTGATGAGAATAAGCCTATCTATTATTGCTGTTGGGCTTCCCTACTGGCTCAAGTAAAGACTCTGCCTGCAGTATGGGAGACCTGGGTTCAATCCCTGGGTTGGGAAGATACACTAGAACAAGGCATGGCAACCCACTCCAGTATTCTTGCCTAGAAAATCCCATGAACAGAGGAGCCTGGTGGGCTACAGTCAATGGGGTCGCAATGAGTCAGACATGACTGAACAGCTGAGCACAGCACAGCAAATTACTGCTGCTATGAGGATTAAATGCTTTGAGTGTGCTTGGTACACATCAACTACAGGATTGCTTCCATGTTACCAGGTACAGCATGTTACATAGAAGAGCTAGAAAAGGGACTCAAGGCACCCAAATCTAGGCTTAGCAGATGGCATGTTGGTATTGTCTTTGTCTTTTCTCACTTGTAAAATGAGAGGTCTGTATAGGCGGATGATTCCTAGAGTATTTTCCTGCTATCAAATGCTACATTGATTTTGGACTACATTAATTTTCCTCTCCCTTACTGTCCTACTGTGATATAACTTGAAATTGTTTTTCTACTTTACAAAAGGAAAATATGAGGCACAGGGAAAGCACAATACCTTTTTTTTTTTAAGTGCATCATTGATTCAGAATTAGGAAATTTCAGCTTAATAAATGGCTAGCTTCCTAGCCACTGGCATTTGGAAGATGAGACATGGAGCTCAGCCTCTCCAATACTCTGTTTCTCAGAATAGCTTCAGACAGCATTTGCACATTGAAAATACTTCTTTAATAACCTGTCACCAAGCTGTCCTCCATTCATTTATCTAAATCTATATCCTAGAATGTCCAAACTTGGGATGATGACCTTCATATGTTTTTGGCACCATGCTGCCTGTACTCTTCAAGGACCTTCGAAGACTGCACAGTGGCTGAGAACCTTCTCTGAAGTACCTAGTGATGGCAATCTGAGGGATGAGATACTGGGTCTTAGAGGTCACTGATAAGATGAATACTCATATGCATTTGAAATGGAAAAAAAATCATGTCTTTCTCACTAGGGAATGTATTTTTTTTTCAAGGCTAGTACTTTAAGCTCAAAGTCTTTATGGAAAAAATATAATGAACACCATGGAATAGGGCAGACTAAGTGACCCTGACTTAGAAGCTTCACTTTCTGCACTTTCAAGGGGGGCAGTCTCTGGGTCAGTGCTCTGAAAGCACTATTTTTTCTGTCTAAAGTCCTGACAGATGGACATGAGTGTGGGATGGGAAGGCAAAGTAATGAAAATCAGACAGATAAGAAAAGTAAAGCATAAAAAATAAGAAAAGGATGACAAGGACAAGTGAATATGTGAATGAAAAGGAACATTTAGTCAGGAGAGACCTGTAGTCCTTTGAGATCATAACTTACAAAGACTTGTCTGTATTTTGCCTCTGAATAGTTACACTACACAAACACCTTCCATATAATTCAAGAAAAAGGAACCATGAGATTTTGATGAGTTTTGCATATCCTTAGATAGCTGGCAGCTTTATGGATGCTTTCTTAAACTCAGTTGTGCTTTCTCCTCTTTTTGCCTCTTCATTTGTAATCATTTCCCACCTTTGAAAGGTTATCAGAGGTGACTTTTTACGTTAGGGTAAAGGAGATTTCATGTATTATCAATATGGGTTTTAGTTGGCATCAAGGGGAGAACTATTAATAACAAGTTTTCTTAACATTACTTCACTGAGGCTACTTCTCTGGGCAGAATTACATATGTCACCATCTTCTGTTAATTATTAAAACATAATCTAGGAAAATACTTTCAGAATTTCTTATGCAGACTTTCAGTACATACCAAGCAAAATGCATAAAAACAAGGTTTGCGTGACCCTTGGAATAGGAAAATAATAAATTTAGAATTACACTTTTTATGATAAGTGAAAGTGTTAGTCACTTAGTCCTGTCTGACTGTTTTCAACCCCATGGGCTACAGCCCACCAGCCTCCTCTAATCATGGGATTCTCCAGGCAAGAATACTGGAGTGGGTAGCCATTCCCTTCTCCAGGGGATCTTTCCCACTCAAGTATCAAAGTCGGGTCTTCTGCATTTCAAGCAAATTCTTTACCATCTGAGCCACCAGGGAAGCCCAGATTTTTTATTACTATGATGAAATAAAGTGACATTTAGACTTTTATCTGAATGCACTTCTTTTCAAACAGAATTTGAAGTTAGGAATTTGCTGTACCTGAGTTCTATGAAAAATAATAATAATTCATTTTAGGTATAAGGAGATAAATCTTTTCAAATACCACATAAGGAATCTTTTCAAAGAGAGTAGATAGATATAGATGATACTTATTTTCTTCTATTTTCCCACATTTTCCAAATTTTTACAAGAAATATGCACAGCCTTCATATTAGAAAGAATTTAATGGAATAACAAATAAAATTATACTAAGGCCAGATCTCTACCGCACAAGATGAGTGTTGATGAATGTCAAGGAAATCTAGTATATATGGAAGGGAAAAACCCCACAAAACTTTCCTACCATTTTCTTTCAACTAGTTAACTTGAATTATATTGCTAGTTGCATTTGTGTGACCCTCAACAAGAAAAACTGCAGTAAAACCTAAAAACAGAATAGTCACTTTTTCTGTGATCTGACACCACAACATTAAAAAAAAAGGAAGGTTAACTCAGCATCCAAAAAATAATTCAAGGAACTGATACCTAGAATCATTCTCTTTGGTAGATAACAGGAATCAAGAGCCTGCTAGAAAACAGTCTGACTTTCACCAGATCTACAAAGTCTCCTCCTGGCCTAGATTTAATAGGCAGAACCATCTGAAATGCATTGGAAAATGTAACAATTAAAAAACATTCCACTATTAACATATAGTTTTTAATAAAAATAAATAATACTGTTGGCTGGAAATGATGTCCAGAAAAAAGTTCACTCAAAAAAATCTACTAAAGCAAACCATTTTTCTGTCTTTACCTTTCTGGGTTGAGCTAATGGCCACAGCTCACCATTCATCTGTGGATTTCATCTGTGGATTTTGGTTGCAGCCACTTTTGTCATAAATAAAATGACTTTAGTCATTCATTTAAAATTTTATATTAGTCTTTTGACTTTTAACTAAATGGATATACAAATGTTTGGGCCAATAAACAGTACATACAAAATTATTTCTATATTGCGTGCCACCATACAACTACAAAAGAGGAAGAACTGGGAAGGAAGATCATAACCAAATCCCTCCTTCAACAAAAGAGAAGTCTCGTGTACTATTTAACACCTATCCAGAACGCAGCTCTGATCCAGTATATACCCACTCTTTAAAAAATTTATCACAGCACAGGGCTGAGAAGAGAAAATCATCAGATCATTTCTGAACGACGCTCCCAATCCCTTGAGATTTTAGATCCACTGGACAAAACTGATTTGGGAGCGGACTGCAGAAGGTGCCTCGCCGGGAAGTGGAAGAGCGCGCGAGCAACCGCGGTGGAGCGCACAGCTTACCTTGAACTCCTTCTCTATGTTGGCCAGCTTGGCCAGCTCGTTGCTGAGCTCTAGGGCAGTGAGCACAGGGTCCTCGCTAGACAAGGACAAATAAGCTGGACTGGCCAGCCCCTTGTAGGCATTGATCCTTGAGCGCGAGTGGCTGAAAGAGTCGTGCCTCTGCTTCTCCGTGCAGTCCCCGCACTTGCAGAAATAGTCATGCGGCCGCTCGATCCTGGCGCCCTTCATCAGCAGCATATGCACCACCTCGTACTTCTGGCAGTGCGCCGCCAGGATGATGGGAGTGATGTCCGGGGAGAAGCGTGTGCCGTCCTCGTCGTAAGCGTAAAAGTCGTCGTCCTGCAGCTCCTGCTCGCAGGGGCTCAGGGTTAGGCGCTTGCTGGCCGCGAACCCGGGGTGGTTGAGGATGGCCTCCACGATGCGCACGTAGCCCTTGCTGATGGCGAGCAGCAGGGCGTCGCCGATGCGTGCCAAGTTCTCCTTCTTGAGCAGCAGCTCGGTCACCTCCAGGTGCTCATTGCCCACCGCCAGCTGCAGCGCGTTCTGGCCCATGTAGTCCACGCAGTTGACGTTCAGCGTCTTGGACTCCTCCAGCATCTTGCGCACCACCGGGATGTTGCCATACTCGGCGGCGTCGAGAAAGCGCTCCTCCTCCGCAGTGAGGCTGGTACCCCGGTCGTTGAACATGAAGGCCGGTCCCCGGACGGCTTGGCGCCGGCCCTTCTCCCGCATCACCGTCTTGCGCCTCAGGGATGGGCTTTCCTCCATTGACCTAATCAGCAGCAGCAACAACAACAAAACCCCAGCTGTTGAATATTAGGCCATATTGCTTCTTCCCACATAACGCGCCATTTCTGGAGTACAGGTCACACACACGGCAGGTCTGTGGCCTGAGGACAGCCGAGTCAGATGCTAAGACGCGCCTGAAGTTTACACCTGCACCTAATAGGGGCTGCTAGAACCCAGAAAGCAGAAACCCTTCAGAACAAGAGTCTTGTTCCGCAGAGCACCCATCACCAACCTTTTTGGCACCAGGGACCCGTTTTGTGGGAGGCAATTTTTCCATCAGGGTGGAGGGGATGGTTTCTGGACGATTCAAGCACATTACATCTATTGTGCACGTTATTGCTCACTTAATGCCCTGGCTGAGCTGACCCGAGGTTGGGGACCCCTGCCATAGAGAATGACATTCATAAGGAATAATAACCTAAACAATTTCCAGGTCTCCCTTTGCGACCCTGGTAAAGACAGGGCTCATCATACCCGTGGGAATAAAGTTAACTGCTGCTTTAAAAAGTCTTGAAAATAGGGGCAAACAGGTACTTGGCACCAAAGCACTAGGCTTGAAGGCTAAAGATATTAAATTTTTCAAGAATTAGGCCAGAACAATCCTCTCAAGTCATTGCATATTTTTAACTAAATAAGATCATTGACACACACGCACAAAGTCCAGTATTTAGGCCAAGTACTATCTTTCAGGATCTTAGATTTTCTATCTTTTCTATTACGGGCATCCCAACCTACTCCCCCACCCTCCAAAAAACTTAACAAAATTCTTTTTTTTTTTTTTTTCAGTGACACAAACAAGATTTAGCCATTATAAAATGAGAATTCAGTCTAGATTTATTTTTTTGAAAATTACTGTGCCTTTGTAATAGGAGTTGTTTAATGACCTATATTATGTAGGTCTCTTTGAACTGAAAGGATATATAGTATGATTTATGGTTTAAATCAGAGAAGGCAATGGCACCCCACTCCAGTACTCTTGCCTGGAAAATCCCATGGACGGAGGAGCCTGGTGGGCTCCAGTCCATGGGGTCGCTGGGAGTTGGACACAACTGAGCGACTTCACTTTCACTTTTCACTTTCATGCACTGGAGAAGGAAATGGCAACCCACTCCAGTGTTCTTGCCTGAGAATCCCAGGGATGGGGGAGCCTGTTGGGCTGCCATCTATGGGGTCGCACAGAGTCGGACACGACTGAAGGGACTTAGCATGGTTTAAATGGAGAAGGCATGGCACCCCACTCCAGTACTCTTACCCAGAAAATCCCATGGACGGAGGAGCCTGGTGGGCTGCAGTCCATGTGGTCGCTAAGAGTCGGGCAAAACTGAGCGCCTTCACTTTCACTTTTCACTTTCATGCATTGGAGAAGGAAATGGCAACCCACTCCAGTATTCTTGCCTGGAGAATCTCAGGGATGGAGGAGCCTAGTGGGCTGCCATCTATGGGGTCACACAGAGTTGGACACAACTGAAGCGACCTAGCAGCAGCAGCAGCAGCAGCAGCAACATGGTTTAAAAAATCACAAGTAGTACTTTATGAATAAGGCAGTGTTAGTCACTTGGTTGTATCCAACTCTTCGCTACTCCACGGATGTAGCCCACCAGGCTCCTCTGTCCATGAAATTCTCCAGGCAAGAATTACTGGAGTGGGTAGCCACTCCTTTCTCCAGGGGATCTTTCCCAACCCAGGAACTGAACCCCAGTCTCCTGCACTGCAGGCAGATTCTTTACCATCTGAGCCACCAGGAATAAAGCAACAGGGCACCAACTGTGTTTCCAGAACAATGTGCAGTGAGATCCTAACACCTACCATGTTAGTTAAGATTTAGCTGCATTATAAAAGTCATGTCATTAATTGATGTGTACAGCAATTTGAGTTCATTTTTTAATTTCTGTGATACTAGGCAAATAATTTCATTTCCTTGTGCTCCCTTACCCCAGATGTAAAATGGAAATTTATAAAAGGCTCCTAATTTTCATCAAGAGCTCAAGAATAAAAAGCATATGGAGAAGTTCTGAGTCTCTAAAACTGATGCTAAACAAACAATATAATTTTTAACATTGTGATTATTTTTAATATTTCAACAGCTATTGTTATAAGTATACACCTGCACCTTAACCCAGTTCTAACATTCTTACTGTTTGAAATGATTAAGGTAACTTCATTTTAAAAAATCTGTGATTTTTGTCTTTTGTATGAATTAAAGGTACCAGTTAAACTGTTTTCACATCACTGACCTTTGAATAAGAACAATAAGAGTTACAAGTTAAAAGTAGACAGCTGGGGGGAAAAATGCTTTCCTTGTGTAACACATATTCCAGAAATATCTTCTACCCATTAGCATTCACATAGTCAGGGGTTGAAAACTAACTTGAGAAGACATTGGCCTCTCTCGAGGTCTGGAAATGGACGTTAAGGAGCATCTCTAGCTGGTGAATTCAGAGGTGGGTACCAGCATTCACTCAGTTCTTAGCTCTGTGGGCCTCAAGCTAAGAAAGCAGCACTGGAGCTTCGGGCAGAGACTTCCCAGATAGAGACCAAGGAACTGTGGCCAGGCAAACCTACAGAAGTAAGGAAACCAAAGAAGTTCCTGGATAAGCTTGTAAACTTGTCCAAGGGCAGGGGGTGCTGTGACTGACCCCTCGTTCTAACTGCTCAACTAGTGTCAGGTGGTTAACTTTAGAAAACTAAATACATACACAATCATATACACACATACACATGTACCCATACACACACCTGTTTGTGGGAGTTTCTAGAAAGCAATACAAGAAGCCTTTCATTGTATTTATACCTGCGGCTCTGCAGAGTAGAACTAAGGAGGCACAGGAGAAGGGAGAGTTTACTTTTAACTTATACCCTTTTACACATTTTGAATAGTTTTAACCATAGTTGAATATTTTTATTAAAAATAAAATCTATGCTTAAATTTTAAAATATCTTCATCCCTTAGTTGTCAAAATTTTAAAAAATATAAGTGCATACCAGCAATCATTATATTATAATGCTTCAGAAGCTAAATAAATGCCATACGTTTTTGCTGTTCGGTCCCGAAGTCGACAGTGTCTGACTCTTTGTGACCCCGTGGGCTGCAGCACACCAGGCTCCTCTGTCCATGGGATTTCCCAGGCAAGAATACTGGAGTGGGTTGACATTTCCTTCTCCAGGAGATCTTCCTGACCCAGAGATCGAACCCACGTCTCCTGCACTGGCAGGCGGGCTCTTTATCACTGAGCCACAAGGGGAGACCAAATGCTGTGTGTTTGACCACTG
>SJXQ01000128.1:47332-65674 GCA_006408695.1 Aepyceros melampus
GTGGTGTTTATGGGGAATCAATATTTTACTATTAAACTGGCACTCTTCAAATGGCTAGAATTTCCATCTTGTATAAATGATGAATTTTGTGGTTACTATTGATAATATATTGACACTATTCATGACTACAGAATATATGTGCAGAATATGTTAAGTCTGTGGAATTCCAATCTATCCCAGATGGGTTATCTTTGGGGAAATAAACTCATTATTAAAGTGTCACATCTGACTAGAATGGGGTTTTTTACCTAATGATTGCTACCCACAAAAAGAATCACTCATAAAACCCTACCTTTTCTCCCCAAAGACAGTGATCTGAGAATACCAGAAAATGCTCTTTCAAAATTTTTTTCTTTGCATTTCTTAGTGAAGTTTTTTTCTTCCTATCTCTTCTTTCAGAACCCATACCTACGTTTTGTGCATTTAAGCCAAAATGTGGGGTTTTAATACCATACAACGCAAGTCACATGAGTCATTTTGATTTTGTCTTTAAGATTCTAACACTGAGTTAAGTGTGAAGTAAGATTTTTCAGCTGGAACAAATTATACTGCTATTTCAAAATAAAAGTACTGACAATGCTACTTGTTTCCATTTGTGAATCCACATAAGAAATGTCTTTTTTTAAACCTTTCCTTAAACTATTAAGATATGCTTCATTAATCCAGACTAATAAAATGGTATGAGTCACAATCAATTACCCCACAATGTATAAACATGATCCAAATCTCAGATGGTCTTGACAAAGCATCTCCTCCAGGATGAGAAGTAAAGAAGGGGTAAGGGTGAATGGGAGAGGATGTCTAACTTTAGTAATGCTAACAATAAAATCATTTTGCCAGACATGTTTTTACCTTTAAATCCCCATGCAATGGATTGACTCATCTAGCACTGCAAGGGTACATCGGATAGGGCCTTCCTTCTGGTAAGAGCTTTGGAGAACCACTGACCTAAATCAATTGCCCTACAACACCAGGTGCGATTTCCTTCATAGCTGATACAGATGGCTGGTAACATTAGATTGCTATGGACTGAACTGTGTGCCCCTACACATCCACATGTTGAAGATGTAACCGCCAACGCAGGCTTCCCTGGTGGCTCAGTGTCTGAACCTTCCTGCCAATGCAGGAGATGATTCCTGGGTTGAGAAGACCCCCTGAAGATGGAAATGTCAACCCACTCCAGTATTCTTGCCTGGGAAATCCCATGGACAGAGGAGCCTGGCAGGCTACTATCCATGGGGTTGCAAAGAGTTGGACACAACTTAGGGACTGCTGCTGCTAAGTCGCTTCAGTCGTGTCTGACTCTGTGTGACCCCATGGACGGCACCCTACCAGGCTCCTCCGTCCATGGGATTTTCCAGGCAAGAGTACTGGAGTGGGTTGCCATTGCCTTCTCCACAACTTAGCGACTAAACAACAGCCAAACCCAATATGGTATCTGGAGATTAGGTCTTTGGGAGGTGATCTGGGATAAGGCTATGAACATAGAACCCTCATGGTGGAATCAGTGTCCTCAGGAATTAGAGAGTTTGCTTCCGGCTTCACCCTGTCCTTGTGAGGACACGTGAGATGGCAGCCATCTGCAAGAACCTGACCATACTGGTACCATGATCTCAGACTTCTGGCTTCCAGAACTGTGAGAAAATACGTTTGTGTTGTTTAAGCCACCCAGTCTGTGGCACTTAGTTATGACAGCCTAAGCTGAGTAAGACACTGACCATGTATCTTAAGGCAAAAAGATTTTTTTTTCATGGTTTATGAAACAAACTTTGGGTTCTTAGTAAAGGTCCAAACACTCAAGCAGATAAAAAGTTCTTCCTAAGAAGTATTTTTCCACACCCAAAGACAATCTTTTGCTCCATTCTATTCAGTGGCAAAAATATAAGCAACACTCAGTTTTCACAACTTTGTCATCCACTCCTCTGATTTATAATGGCGGGACATGAAGCCCACCTGCTTAAGATTACTTGGAGAACCTATTAAAATTCAGTTTCTGGATCCCATTCAAGATGAACTAAATCAGAATCTCTCAGGGGTGGGGCCCTGCAATATGGGTGGAGGCTGGAATATGTATATTAAATGAGCATCCTTGGCAATTCCTATACACACTGAAGGTTGGAAACTTCCAGTATGAAAACAACATAGCTATCCTGGATCAGTGATCCCAGAAGAGGAGGCCTGTAAACACTTGTCACACTAGTCCTGCCAAAAGCCAAGTTGGAATAACATGTTTGAGCAGTGCCAGGTAAGGGACAACAGCCTTAAGTTCATTTAGATTCTCTGTCCTTTATTACCACTTAAAACCTGATCTTCCTGTACCAGATCCTTGCTTCCAGTTCTCATTGACAACACTAGCCTCTAGATCTTAAATGCATCATGACTGGATAATTACAACAGCTTTCCAGCAGAGATGGCATGAGAGAAGGGGACTAAACTTGACTGAGTACCTGGTGTGTGTGCGCGTCTTTCATGCACTACCATCTTTACTTCTCCTAACGTTACTATGAAGCAGCTATTATTTTTCCCCGTTTCATAAATAACAAAACCTATTAAAGAGTTCAAAAGAAATTGGGCTCAAAAGAAATTGGCCAATTTGTATTGGTAATACAGAGAGTAAAATCCAAGACCGGGATCCCACCTAGGCCCCATCTGACTCCTGTTCTCTCTCCTGCTGCTTCTGATTTCCTCTTTGTACCCCACAGCCACTCCCAGAAGCTGGTGCTGCTTCAATTCTGCTTTTACCATCACATTTCTCTTAAAAACAAAACATAAAAACAAACGAGGTCCTCCACCTGGTTTTCTAGGATGTTGACAGCCTGCCCTACTCTCCCTAACCGACCTTCTTTTCCTTGCTCCTCGGATTCATTCTTCACCGTTCTACAAACATATTATATTGCTTATTTCTGTACTATCAAGGGCAGTAAGCATATTATTCTGCTTATTTTGGTTCTATCAATGGAGAAGGAAATGGCAACCCACTCCAGTGTTCTTGCCTGGAGAATCCCATGGACGGGGAGCCTGCTGGGCTGCTGTCTATGGGGTGGCACAGAGTCGGACACAACTGAAGTGACTTAGCAATGGTATTTCTATATCATCAAGGATGTTTTTTGAAAAGTTAGCAAGTTTTTCTCTTTTGCAAGATCTTTTTACAAGATCTTGGCCCTGGTTAACTCGGGACATCTTGCTTCAGCCTTGGAGGTAAAATGTGGAGTATAGAGTTGGGTGGGTTTAGGGGAAAATAAGGTAAACTTTAGAGGAGGAGTGCACACAGAGATAGTAGGGTGTTTTGTGTTTCTTTCCAAGAAAAATGGGATTTTGCAAGCAGAATCTGGGAAAAAGGAAATTGTCTTGAGGAAAGATTTGCTTAGTTCCTTTATGTCTCTAATTAATTCTGACAGAACCTGATCCCTGACTGCTCTCATCACATAGACAGGATAGTTCTCCCACTTTTAACAGTAAAGCCACAATGCTTACTGTCCTGGGAGAAGAAAGAAATAACAGAAAGGAAGTCAGAGCCAAGATGTGGTCCAATAAAGTGAGGAACCACTGAGGTGGCAGGGGTGGGGTGTGATTCTTGACCCACTTGTTTGATCTGGAGATCAGAACAGTCCTGCCTGGTTACGTAGGGCATGGTTTGGGCTTTCTCAAGCCACCCTCAGCTCCCATGTAGTTTGGACCCTGCACTGAGGGCCAGGGAGCCTGCACCAAGACTAGAGATGACCGCTGGTGCTGTAAGACAATGTTGCAGCTGTTATGAGAGCTCTGTAGCCCCAGGAGCTGAGATGAAACCACATACGCCAGAGAGCATGTTCAGGTGGCAAAGGAAAGTCAGCCAAGATCAAGTCACTGCCACTGATAAAGCAGCACCCAAACAGATAATGAACACTGCCTAGAGACCAAAAGAGTCAGAGAATCTCACCCTTTCACCCCTCCATGGGACACATAAACTCCCCTCCCCCAAAGGCCAGATGCTACTGAGAAGAGCAGGGGAAGGAGTGGCTTTCCAAGAACATGAGCAATCTTACCCAAGTAAGAAACTTACTTTATAGAATCAAACTAAGATGAATGAAACTGGCCTCATGCATCTCTCCTGAGTGCCCTGAATGAGGGATGGTCATGCAGACCAGAAAGAGACTGCAAGGAGACTGCAGGGAGGAATCCATAGGCAAAGGTCCCTTAGACACCAGCTCACAACCAGGAAGACACTGTCCTAGTTGACTACATCCCTGTGATAATGTAGGGCAAGCCCTCCCTTCTTATTAACTTACATAATTGCTTAATTAACTGCTTAATTTATTGATTGCTTAATTCACTTGTTGAATGAGAATACGTGTCTGTTTGGCAAGCAAAAATCAAAACAGAATTTGAAAAACTAATTTAACCCATAGAGTGAACATTTAGTCACCTTCTCCCCTCATCAGCAGATGGGATGCTCAAAGGCCTGGTCGGCGAGCTACATGTCGCTGCCCATCCAAGTTGTTCTGCTGTCTTGTTCCTGCTACACTTGCCTCTGGGATGTTCCTTTTCTTTCCATCCTGGACATATTATTATTTTGGCCCTTCACCAGTTCAAATCCCTCCTATCTTCTGTGGTCCAGCTTGCATCACAGCTCTGAAAACAGAGGATTAAACTTCACAGGATTAATAACTAGAAGACCTGCAAGGTTCTGTCCACTTTAGAACCTTCCTGAAACTATTCTGGACCATTTCAGCCTGACCATTTGTACTATGGCTAATCTGCCCATAAACCTATACATTTTTTCCCCCTCCTTGATTTTGTCTCCTGTGATATTCATATCCCCTAAGTTTGATTGAGAATAAATGCCCTATACTTCCTACCTAATTTTTCACACTTCTTAGCCACCTCTATAGTGCCTGATATAGCACATTATATGTTCAAAAATACTTGTCAGCTGATGCTAATTCTACAGATAAAGTGACTCACTCAGAATGTTAGCTTCCTTAAGGTCACTGAAAGAAAGACAAATGAGAGTTCAGAGGTTCTCTCAGTAGTGTTTCTCTACTTTACCATGCTGTCTCTAGAGAACAAGAAAAATAATAACAAGTTGCAAATCAAAATAGCACTATTAAAACACATGCTTAGGAACTTCCCTGGTGGTCCAGTGGTTAAGACTTTGCCTTCCAAAGCAAGGGGTGTGGGTTTGATCCCTGGTTATGGAGTTAAGATCCCACGTGCCTTGTGGTCTAACCCTCTGTACCCCTCAAACCTATAAAAACCAGAAACAATATTGTAACAAATTCAATAAAGATTTAAAAAACAGTCTACATCCCCCCCAAAAAATTCTTAGAAAAGTATGTGCTTAGCTTATGTGTTGGAAAACTTTGGTTCTATGAAAACAGTTTCTAAAATGGCTCTTCGGATTTAATCACAAATTCTTTAGCACTCAGCAACAAATGACCACTAGTAAAGAAGTCACCTCAACCCTTTTATTTAAATGATGTTAAGAATTAACCAGCTACTCTATCCATCCAGCAAAGTAAACACCATCACCGATGTGAGCTAAAGCGGTAAGAGAAACAGTCACATTGCTTTCACTATTTAGTTCACCACAATGAAGAAGCAGAATGTGCCCACCGGCTAGGTTCCAGTCTGTCCTTTGTGAAGGGCGAAAAAAAAAAAAAAAAGCAGAAGGAGCTTTGGAAGATAAGTAGTGAGAAAAGCACAGAGGAGGGGGGACAAGTGTTAGAGAGTAAGCACCATGTTAGTTCTCGTATTGGGGATGGTGATAATTGCAAGTAGTAATGAAGGTGGGAAGCAGCAGGCACTGACAAAGGACAAGACCGTCAGAGATGAAAAGTCAAAAAATAGACAAACCCCGCAGCCCCCCTGGCACACGGTACCTGTCAGTCAACGCAGCTGCCCCTGGAGACATCTGACAGCTACACTCTATGCCTACATGTGAGTGTGTCTGGAAAAAGGAAAGGCCATCTGACAGCCTCGATAATGTCATCAAACACAAAGCGTTTTGAAAATCTCTTACTCTGTGTATTGAGGATGCGAAGAAGTAGGGGAGGGGGCGCTCTGATTGAGTAGCCCCAAGGGCAGCAGCGTGCAAGGTGGAGGAAAGGGGCCCAGTCAGCTCGACTGTCTCTGTAGGGGGACAGCGCTGTGGGGGCCGCCATGCCCACACCACCTCCTGCTCAGCCAGCATCTACCAACCCAAGTGCCGCTCAACAGCTCGTTGTCCCGGAAGCAACCAAACCAGCAAGATGAGGCACTCCATTTCAGAAACAGGAAAGCATCACTTCCATATCTAAGGGTTCCCACCCCAGAGAACAGTTAACATGTAGAGATTCCAGCACTTACAAGTCGGGAGAGATATTTGAGTCTCCACAGTAATTAATCCCTGAGAGTTTCTGTTGGCCAGTGTTATCCTCAGAATTCTCCATGTATCATTTTAATAAATCTATTAGACATCTGACTAATTTTGGTACATGTCCTAGGGACTAAGTCGGAGACAAGAAGCTTTGTTGGAGGGAAGCTCCTATCTCTGCTCTTCATCACTTTCCTTGTCCTTTCAGGAAAGCTCCCTGTCTTCTCAAGGGTCACTGACCCTTGAGCAGCCGAGACCAGAAAAGAGAAAAAAACATTTAAGAGTGCGCTCCTCCCTCTAATGGTCCACTGAGAGCAGGGGTAAGGACCCCTAACCACTTCCTGCAGGAATTCTTGGTGATTCTTCTCAAACATATGTGCCCCCCAAAATTGTCAAGTAAATGCCTTCTAGAACTTAGATGTTTCTATTTCCAGGAACCACATTTTGTGTGTAACTCCACTGACTATTGAGTTGCTTTATGACTGTCTGCTTTCATGCTGGTCTCCTCAACAATAACTGTAACATATTAATGATTCAGGAGAAAAACCGTCTCTGTATTTCTGTAGGCCTGGCTGTTAGTACATGACTGATGAATATCTATCTGTTGGAGACATAGATAGATGTGTGCTTAAGTCAGTATTTAAGACTGAAGGCTTTGAAAGCAGATATTCTTCAGATTAAAGGATACCCTTGGTCACGTGAAATAATGTGTGGAAGCAGTGGTGGAAGGGAATTTGGAGTAATTCTATAAAAAAGAACACTGTGAAACTTTAATATAAATTAATTATCAGGAATTAAAGTAATATAAACAATCATTCTTTAAAAGCAGATTTCTTCTTAATCACACTTAATTCTTAATTACACTGCAAAAAGTGATGAATCTTATAGCTCTTGATTTCAATCTTACATAAAGTTATGTTTTGTCAGGATAATCTGAGGGCAAACAGAGGATGCATCTTAGAATTAATGAGCTCTTATAATTAATAATTAAGCTTATCTTCAAAACCAAACTCATTAATTAAACTCAATATTTTCTAAGACAAATTATTATTATTTCAGGAAGATTAGTGACAATGAAATTAGATGGGAAATACAAATTCAGTCTATAACTGAACAAGAATTGAGACAATAATGAACTCAATAATAAAATAAAAAAACTCTACTGACCCAAGAGTTCATATTTGTCTATTTATATTAAGTCACTATCAGTTACATATATATAAACCTCTAATGTTATTAAAAACAAAAAGATCTTGTTTTCTACCATTATCATCCATATCTGAAGTCAAAAGTCTGAGGTTTTTAGATTTTTGCTCCCACCTCATCACCCTGAGATCTAGTTTTCAACAGAAAATCCATATACATCACTCCTATTTGACAAAATGTATACAGAAATGCAAAACTGGTGTGAAATATTTACTACTGTCATGCACTTTCCTCAGCAGGTCAGGTACCTGTGGACATTTAATTCTCATTTTTTTAAAAAGGTTAATTCTAGGACTAAATTCATACTGTCACCTATTATTTGAATAGTGCAAAGAAAAGGGAGTTTTCTTTTGAACAGGGACATTTTTTTGACTAGAAAAGTACAGACAAATATCCCCAACATAGATGCTAAGTTTTAAAAAAAAAATGCTATAACAATCCTAATTAATCTCATAAAGTCACTTCTGAGCCCTTAAGCATAAGTGTGAAGTTGGCAGCCATAGTTCCCAACTCCGGACCTTCTGTCTGGGGCCAGGTTCTCTGTGCACAGCCTCCACAGGCCACTGATCTGGCTCCCCTGCCGACCAACTCTGTAGTGTTGACTGCCTGATGAGGGCAATCTCAACCCTGAGCCAGGAAGTTGAAAGCATACCTTCCTATCTAGAGCAGAGAGCTCTGCAAAAACAAGTGTTTTCCTCCCATTACACTTCCTGTGAAGTTTTAGAAGGAGAAAACATGAACAGACAGACATTTGCTACCCTAGCACAGTAATGAAAAATTCCTAAAGTTCTAACCTAGTGTTCAGATGATGTCCAGGATCCTTTCACCTCCTTGATATTAAGAAAAGAGAACATTATCAATGATATTTGGCAGGGGGTCAATCGTTCCTTGAGATATTCTTATCTTTTCTCTCCCTGCGCCTGCCCCATTCTAAATTCTCCTACTTAGCTTACAAACTTTCTCCAGTTGATCTGCCATCAGTAGTCAAATTGAAATGATGAATCAATTGAATGTCATAAATGAGTTAATACTTAATTTCCTGTGTTGCTCCTCCTAGGAGTTAATGCATCTCAAATTTCTCTGAGGAAGAGAGAAATGCTTAACCCAAACAAGTCCACAGTGTAAACAATACAGTAAAGGGAACTGGAGATTTCAAAAGGCCGGGGACTGCTGTGAATTCAATGTTAATCTTCAGTTTCAGTTTTTCAACTTGTTTAAGAAGATACTGGACTAGATGAAATCCTTTTTGACTCAGACATTCTTTTCTTCTTCAAAACACTGTACATCAGTTAAATTTGGGAAGTGTGGTTCTAAGATGATTTCAGGTGGAGCACTTCAGATGATTGACAAATCACACTATAAAGGTTACTGTCTACTCCATTTGTCTAACAAGATCAGTCATAATTAGTCTTAAAAATTAATTAATCTTCCTTCTTCCATCTTGGTCCTGTTAATAATTCTGTCTTCACTTAGGCTTAAAATGAACACCTAAAACAAAACTGTAGGGATATTTGCTTTCAAGATGATAGAATAAAGGCCTTTCTCACCCCTTCACCTCTTGAAAATTACCCCCCTAAACAACACAGATAACAAAAAACACAAATTCATCTTCCGTGAAATCAGAAGTACTACAGTATTTGAAAAAGACATAAGTCAGAAAAATGGTGAGTGATTTGACAGAGTGCTTGTAACAAAAAGCAAGCTGGTCCATCTAACACTAGAAAAGACTTGGAAATTAAAGGCAAAAGAAATCCCACAAGAGACAAGGCAGGAGCCTAAAATGGAGGAATGAGCTAAAATTTTGTATAAGCAGTACATAGTAACCCTGCCCCTAGATTGCTGACCTCCAACTGATATGATTAAGTGACAATCCTCCCACATCCCCATAAGAAATATAAGATATCAAATCTCTGGGGAAATAGTAATAGAGATTCTCTAAATGTGGAGATACCAGGCCCAGGGGAGGCTAGGACCCAAGAACAGGGGGATCCCTGGCCAGTTCTAGAATATTAACAGCCAGGTTTATTATCTCCTAACCCTTTTTCCCTTGAGAAATTTTTTAAAAAAGAAATATTTCATCTCTGAAATAAGACAGAATGCTATAACAGAGAACTACTCATTAGACAAAAAGAGCTCTTAAAGTTTAAAAATATAATAGATAAAATTGGAAAAAAAAAAACAGTGAAAGTTCGGAAATATAGTCAAGGAAATATCTCACAAAGAACAGAAAAGACAATCACTGGAAAATATGGTAGAAGAGATACAAAAACTAGGGGATCAGTCCAGGAGATCCAAAATCCAAACAACAGAAATTCCAGAAAGAAAGAAGAAATACGAGATAGTGCCTAGGAATAATAAAAAGAAATATACAAGAAAACCTCTCCAAACCAAAGGGCATAATATCCAAACACTGAAAGGGTTCATCAATGAAGCGTTTACTGAATTAAAAAAGACTCGTATCAAGGCATCGTTTAGACATTTCAGAACAACACTAATGAAGAGCTCAATCTAAAAGCTTCCTGACGGGGGAAAAAAAAAAAAAAAAGGATTAAAAACGACAAACAAACCAAGTCAGAGGATTTTAGAAGGGATGTCTCCAGAAAAACACACAGAGACTAAAGGATTTGCTGAAGAGGAAAGAACAAGATAGAAAAAATATGCCAAGAAAAACAACTAATTATAAAAGAAAAGAAATGTAATTATACTATACTACTTGACTCTGCAGTGAATAACAATTACATGATCATAATAATGAATTATTAACCACAGATTGTGATAAATCATGTGATGGAGGATGGGAGAGAATGAAAGTTCTAAGTGAGTGAAATTCTCACCTGAGAATACTGATGCTATCTAAAATACATGAATAACAAGAACACGATACTTGAAGGAGTTGTAAGTGTAATCAAACGGAGAGGACAGGAAGAAAAAAGGAAAAAAAAAAACAGGGAACTGTCATGGGCATGCTGTTGATCTTATAAGCCTTTTCTTTTTTAGCATTAAGTTTTAAAACTGTATTCATGCATTACTTTGATATTATACAAAAATAATTTTGGACTTCCCAGGTGGCGCTAGTGGAGATACAAGAGAGGGGAGTTTGATCCCTGGGTCAGGAAGATACCCTGGAGAAGGAAATGGCAACCACTCCAGTTTTTTTGCCTGCAGAATCCCCCGGACAGAGGAGCCTGGCTGGCAGTCCATAGGGTCACAAAGAGTCTGACACGTCTGAAGTGAAGTAAGCAAGCAAGCAAAAATAATTTACAAGAAAAACAGCAAAATGACTCTACATTGTACATAGTGAAATTACTACTCTATGGGATAAACTAAAAATATAACTCAAAATTTCAGATTATTAAAGGTCTCAAGTCTAATATTCATTGGAAGGACTGATGCTGAAGCTGAAGCTCCAATACTTTGGCTACCTGATGCGAAGAGGCAACTCACTGGAAAAGACACTGATGCTGGGAAAGATTAAAGGCAGGAGATGGGCACCACAGAGAATCTGAGATGGTTGGATGGCATCACTGACTTAATGGACATTAGTCTGAGCAAGCTCCAGGAGATGGTGAAGGGCAGGGAAGCCTGGCGTGCTACAGCCCACGGGGTCAGAGAGAGTGGGACATGACTGATCGACTGAACAGCAACAAACTAATGTCGTGCTGTGCTGTTCCTGAATATTACAACTGAAGAGAAACCTGCCTCTTCCTTAACAATGCTAGTCCAACTTTGGTCCTTAAAGTCCAAATTTCTCTCTCTCGAGATTCTCCAGTGACTTGGCAAATCTCTGATTTCCACTGCAGTGGTGGGAAGGACATTCTACTTCCAGTTAGGAATCCAAGCCAACAGGTGCAACATTGTTCTCAATCCCACAGCAAAGCTAAGCCTAGGTTTAAAGAGTGTCACAGGCCAGCATCGCAGAAATGAACATTCAAGATAATTTGAGTTACAAGGCATTGTGTGATTATCTTCAGATCTCCTATCAGACAAAGTTGAGCATCAGACACTCTGGTACTTTTAAAATCTTCTAATCACTCTGTGGCTTTGTTTTATATAATTTTCAAAATAAAAATTGCATATATTTATGGTGTATAATAATAGAATTTGATATACATACACAGTGGGCCCTTGAACAACATGGGTTTGAACCGCACAAGTCCATTTGTACACTTTTTTTTTAAAGTATATTGGAAAATGATTTGGAGATTTGTGACAATTTGAAAAAAAAAAACTCTGCTGAACTCTGTAGCTTGGAAATACTGAAAAAAATAAGAAAAAGTTAGGTATGTCATGAAAGCATAAAATGTATATAAATACTAGTCTATCCCTTAAGTAGGCATAAGGTGAGTGACATTTAATTACGATATGCTTAAATAATTAAATAATATACTTTAAATATATTTAATAAAGATAATTTTAGTTTTGTTACTGCTTTATAACTCTGCTTTCAAAGGATTACATTATCATATAGTATGCCCCTGTCTCTCTCCCTTCCTCTCTTCCAACTGGAGAAACTGCAACAGCCTGTCATCACAGGTAAGTGGTTTAAAAAAAAAAAAAATCATGTTTCCAACACTGTATTATGAAGATGGCACAGTGATATTGTATGCCATAAAAAGTTTGTAATGGTTCATTCTTTAGCCGATAGGCTGGGCTACTGTGAAGCAGCCGTACAATTATATTAGGCTACCCTAATAGCAATCACATTGCTGCTTCTTTGTTATCAATGCAGGAATCATTACACCTGCAAATAAATATGAATTTTTTTCACATTATTTTTTCATTTTTGATATCCAGTGTTAGTAATATATAGAACATCTACAGTATTTTGCATCATATAAGACAACACTGTTGTAGGTACTGATAGATGATTAATTTTGTAAACAGATGACATAAGCATGGTGTCAATACATATAGTGTAATACTGTAAATGTAAATTTTCCTTATGATTTAAAAAATAATTTATTTTTAATTGACATATAATTGCTTTATAATTTTGTGTTTGTTTCTACCATATAACAACATGAATCAGCCACAGATCCACATAAGTCCCCTTCCTCTTGAACCTCCCTCTCACCTCCAACCCCATCTCAACTCTCCAGGTTACCACAAAGCGTCAGATTTGAGCTCCCTGGATCCTACAGTAAATTTCCACTGGCTATCTAATTTTACGTATGCTAATGTGTATGTTTCAATGCTACGCTCTCAATTTGTCCCACCCTTTCCTTCCCCACCTGTGTCCACAAGTCTCTTCCCTATGTCTGTGGCTCCACTGCTGCCCGGCAAGTAGGTTTATCAGTACCATCTTTCTATAAATAGATTTCATATATTTGTATTAATATACAATATTAGTCTTTCTCTGATTTACTTCACTCTGCATAATAGGCTCTTTCTTGATCACATCTTCTTGCTCTAACTCACTCTACTGAAGAACGCGTGCATGTGTGTGCTCAGTGACTCAGTCATGTCCAACTTTGGTGACCCCATGGACTGTAGCCCTCCAGACTCCTCTGTCCATGGAATTTTTCAGGCAATAAATCTAGAGTGGGTTACCCATCTCCTTCTCCAGGGGATCTTCCTGACCCAGGGATTGAACTCGCATCTCCTGCATTGTCAGGCAGATTCTTTACCACTGCAGCACCTATTGAAGAATACAATTATATAATAAAAAACATACAAAATATGTGTATTTTGTCTATAAACAATGTCTATGTTATCCGCAAGGGTCTGGTCAACAGTAGACTATACTGTTTCAGGGGGAGTCAAAAGTTATACATAGATTTTAGACTGGGGGGCGGTGGCTGGTGCTCCTAACCTCTGTGTTATTCGAGAGTCAACTATACAATAGAGAAATGATTACTACAGGCAAAGTGATTAACATATCTAGCTCCTCACATAGTTATCTTTGGGGTGTGTATTAATGAGAAACCCTGAAATCTACCCTCTTAGCAAATACCCAAAATACGGAAACAAAGTGTCATAGACTATGGATGGAAAAAGAAACAGTGGTATATATGTATGCAATGCAGTATTATTTCACCTCAACAAAGAAGATGCTGCAATTTATGACATGAGTGAACCTGGAAGACATTAGGCTAAGTGAAATAAGCCAGGCACAGGAAAAAAAAAAAAAGAAAACTGCATGACCTCCTTTATATGTGGAATCTTAGAAGTCAAATACATAGAAGCAGAGAGTAGAACCATAGTTACCAAGGGCTGGAAGGTGGGAAAATTGGGGAGATGTTGGTCAAAGGGTACAAAGTTGCAGTTATGTAGGATGAATAAGCCTGGAGATCTTATATAGAGTGTGAGGACTATAGTTACTAATACTCTATAGAATACAGATGCTCTGTAATTGATTTACTAATTAATCTTTAGAAACTGACTTAACTTCACTATGTATCAATTTCCTCATTTGCCAAATGATAAAACCTGCTTTAAAGAGGGGTGATTCAAGTTAATTCATATAAATTACAGCATGAGGTATTACATAAATACAAATTACGGCTTTTATTATGACAAAATTTTGGCAGCATGTCTTCAAGAAAAGCTAAACAGAATCTTTTCTTCTTTTTTTTTTTTAAAGTATGTTCATTGCTTTTTTTTTTTTTTTTTTGGCCTAGCTGCTTGCAAGTCTTAGTTCTCAGACCAGGAATTTAACTAGGGCCACAGCAGTGAACGGAGAAGGCAATGGCACCCCACTCCAGTACTCTTGCCGGAAAATCCCATGGGTGGAGGGAGGAGCCTGGTGGGCTGCAGTCCATGGGTTCGCTAAGAATCGGACATGACTGAGCGACTTCACTTTCGCTTTTCACTTTCATGCACTGGAGAAGGAAATGGCAACCCACTCCAGTATTCTTGCCTGGAGAATTCCAGAGACACTGGGACCCCGCCTATGGGGTCACACAGAGTCGGACACGACTGAAGCGACTTAGCAGAAGCAGCAGCAGCACAGCAGTACAGCAGTGAAAGCACTGAGTCCTAACCACTGGACCACCAAGGAATTCCCCAGAATCCTCTCCTGCAGAAGCCTTTTCTCTTAAAGATAACAATGCTGAGAAATCTAATGGTTTTGTGCATGTACAAAAAAGTGTAAAATGTAAGGGATGAGTCTTCTTACTAAACGTAGACTCACAAAGTTTCTCTCTCTCTCTCTCTTTTTTTTTTAATTGGCCAAGCTATTCAGCTTGTTCCCTAACTAGGTACCGAACACTGGCCCTTGACAGTAAATCCTAACCACTGGGCTGCTAGGTAATTCCCACAAAGTTTCTCTCTTGATTTAACAAGTGTTTGCCAACTGTGGGTCAATTCTTCCCTTTTCATTTTATTTTTAAACTTTTTATTTTATATTGGAGTACAGCTGATTAACAATAGCTGTGATAGTTTCCGGTGGACAACAAAGGGCCTTAACCTTACTATTCTTCCCTTTTCCTGAAACTCTCTCTAGGCAGCCTTGCTTTTGCACCACCTGCTACTTCATCTTTTTCTGTGTCTTTTGCTTGCTACTCTTTCTTTTTGCCCCTCTAAGCAAAGAAATATCCCTCAGAAAACTAACTCAGGCTTCCTTTGTTTTTCTCTTTGCACTCCTTCCTTGGACAATATCATGAATTTACACAACTTGAAAACAATTCCCAACAGACAGCAGACTCTCAAATTCTCTCAAGCTTTAAACTTGCATTCCTTTCTTCCTGTTTGACATGTATTTGAAAATTATCTGAAGAATCAGATGATTTAGTTTCTTGTTTTCAACAATGACATCATGATTTTATTCATCTACACCAAAATCACAAAGTCACCTCTGACCCTGCTTTCTCTTGAAACACCTCGTGGATAGGCAAATTCCCATAGATTCTTTCTGGGTATCCCCCCTTCCTATCTCTCCCCATTCCATCCCACCAGTCCTACACTATCACAGATCCTAATCTCAGCCTGTAGTTTTCTAAGGTATTTACTCACAATTCTGCCAATTGCCACTTCAATCCATCCCCCTCTCAGAGTGACTTGGATCAAACCTTTGCTGCTCTGAAACAATCAATGACTCCCTATTGCCTCTCCTTGACATACAAAATCCTATACATTAATGTCCCAAACTAACACATCCAGCTAAATCTCACTGCTCTCTTACACATAATCTATGTTTCAATAAAACATAATATTCCCTTAAAATTAATATTCCCTGGACATGCCGGGCACTTTGGAATAGGGGTGGAGTGGGGCGGGGTGCTTGAATTAACTGCCCACTCTCTTTCTGCCTCTGATCTTATTACCTTTTCAGGCTGATAAAAGGTTTTCTTGATTTCTCCATAATCATGTTGTCCATTTCCTCTTGCAGAGGAAACTCTGCAGAGCTCTCTCCTTGTATGTATGTATTTATGCACTCATTCTACTCTAATAGCATAATTATTTATCCCCGGCTTCATTTCCACCTCTCCCTTATGAGATGTTAAACTTCTTGAGTGCACTAAAGCTATCATACTCATCTTCGTGGCTTGCTGTACCTAGTCTGAACTTTGCACATGTAAATGTTAAGGAATGTCTTCAGATTAAAACTCTCAAGAACTGACTTCAAATGCTTTTGGAGTTCATTAAATATTTTTTTAAAACTTTGAGACTGAATTAATCATGCAAACAGTATACGCCTTGGTCCTAGGTTTGCAAACAATTGGGAAAAGGGAAGTCTTAGCTTGAATCAATGGCTCCATCAAGAATTTTATCAAAGGATAATTTAAAAAAAAAAAAAAAACCTCTTGCTAGTGATATACAGATGACACTATTCCCCCGATTCAGTCTATGTAAAATTCCCAAATGGAATACTGGAGCATGGAGCAGTGAAATGAGCAAAAGGGTTATGTCAAGGAATCTTTTTGGTAAAAGTGGGATTCTACCCTCAGCATCCCTCTGACTGTTATATTCGGCTGTTCTATTCTGCCTACTGAAGATGACCCTGGGGCTTTGACAGACTGGATATCCTTCTCCAATTCCGTCCTGGGGCTGTGTTCACTGTCTGAGCTATTAAACTGTGGCCATATTCCATTCAAAGTTGGAATAAACAGATAATCTCTGCTACAAATATCAAGTTAGTCTCTGCTATTACCAAGTTACAGGCCTGGAAAAAACATGAAGAGCTTGCGGCTCTACCTTCAGAAGGAACGTTTATTAATGCGTATCTCCGTCACAGGACAGTCTTTTCAGCCGCTTTACAAAGTAAATATACAACATTTACCTGTTGAGTTATGTAAAGTCAGCAGATAGCCAAGAAAGATGTTCAATTATCAGTTAGACGGCAAGTCTACATTAGAATTTGTCCCATCGCTTTGTGTGATTGACCTCAAGCTTCAAAAAGCCAAGTGTGTAACCTTTGTTTCGCCCTACTTTCTCAGATAAGCGCGCTCTGGTGTCCCATTTAGTGTGGATTTAAGGCAAAAGAAAAAAAAATTAAAGAATCAAGAAATTGAGTTGGGTTCTAAAAACCAGACTGGCAAAAGGGAATATGGACAATGTCTTAAAACCTTAGGGAGGCGGGGAAGCGAGCTGGCCGGAGCTTTAATCTCAAAGGACCTACCTTCCCTCCATTTCCTGGGCCATTTCCACTCCAGGCTCATCTTCAGCAATAACTGAACCACGTTGGGATGCGTCGCTCATTTAAAATCAGAAACCTTTCCCAGCCACTGAGTTCTCCTTTTAATCAGGCCGGTCCAGCCGAGTTAGGAGCGGACACTGACCAGCTTAAGCCTTGCACTATCCTGCCCGGTCGAGGTCGCTCCAGAGGCTTCACACCGTAGCGTGTGCAGTTCGCGGGCAGCAGGGGGCGCTGCGGAACCTCCGTCCCTTCCCGGGAGAACTCCTTCCCCGGCCCAAGCGGTTAGTGCCGCCGTCAAAGACTGGCCCCAAGGTCTCTACCTATCTGTGCGCTCTTCCTAAAAAGAGAGTAAACCCTGCTACACGTCCAAGGTACGCGACAAAAGAAACAGAGAGCAGGCACCCTATAAAACTAACCACTCTCTTCTTCATCCTCTCTGCGTCTGAGAGAGGCTGTTTCCCAGATTTGGAAATTAAGAAAAGTTGTTCTTGCTCACGCATTAAAGCGCGGACCTCTACCTTCCGCTAAAAAAGGAACAGCTACTGACCCTGAGCCGCCTGGGAACTCCAACCAAGTAGCTCTAAGGCGGTTCCCGCGGCGCTCCGCGCTCACTCTCCCCCGGGAGACCCGCCGGGCTTCGGCTCCAGGTTAGCCCCAAATGTGAATGGACGGTCGGGAAAAACGGCGTCCGGGCAGACCTTCCACCCACACACTCTATACCACACACCGTCCGCTCCCTTTTCCCGACGGCCAGGAGCGTCGGAAGGGACTCAGGTTCCCGGGGTGGCTCCACGCTGAACGCCGGGGCCTAAGCCCACTGTCCCCTTCTCTGACCTCCCGGGGCCAGTTCGGGGACCCCGGGGAACATTTTCCGCGAGGCCCCCAGACCACCGGCGGCTGTGCGCGCATCCTCGGTTGGAGGAGAGCGGGCGTCTGCTTACTGGGCAGCGTGTCTGGCGTCCGTTGTTTCCATCCGCGGGGCTGGTCCGTGCGCTGGAAGCGGGACGGAGACCCCGGCCACGCCTTCGGGCGTCCCCGAAGTCCCTCCACAGAGCAGGACCGAGAGGGGCGAGACCCCGGCCTAGGTCTACCGCCCACCCGAGTGGCCCGGAATAGGACTGCCTCGGAGGGTGGACTTTGGGGGTCCGGGGCACAGCGCGGGGCGGCCAGGGGCGCGCCTGCCCTCCTCCTCCTCCTCCTCCGGCGCGGGGAAGGTCACCCTCGC